>JAJEJO010004968.1:15182-55317 GCA_020662805.1 Glaucomys volans | reverse complement strand
TTTTCCCCACATCCTCGCCAACACCTGTTGTTGCCTGTGTTCTTGATAAAAGACATTCTAATTGGGGTAAGATGAAATCTTAAGGTGGTTTTGATTTGCATTTCTCTTATAACGAGTGATGTTGAACATTTTTTCATAAATCTGCTGATTGCTTGTAGATCTTCCTCTGTAAAGTGTCTGTTCATTTCCTTGGCCCATTTATTGATTGGGTTATTGGTGTTCGTGGTGTAAAGATTAAAAAATGGTTCTGATACATATTATAGCATAGATGAACCTCAAATGCACTATTCTAAGGAAAATAATATAGAAGGTCACATATGATTCCATTTATATGAAATCCAAAGTAGGTAAATCCATCATAAAGACAGAAGACTGGTGCTTCCAGGGACTTGGAGAACTTGCATGAGCAAGCATTTAATGAATAAAGGGTTTTCTTTGGAGGTGATAAAAATGTTTTTGAACTAGGTAAGGATGCTGGCTACAACATTGCTAGTGTACTAAGTATCACTGCACTGTACACTTTAAAATGGTTAATTTTATGTGTGAATTTCACCTCAATGAAAAAAAATTTTAATTAGGATTTTGGGTGTAGTGGCACACACCTGTAATCCCACCTACTTGGGAGACTGAGGAGGAGGATTGCAAGTTGGAAGCCAGCTTAACAATTTAGTGAGACCTTGTCCCAAAACAAAACAAAACAAAAGAGCTAGGGGATGTAGCTCAATGGTAAAGCACCCCTGGGTTCGATCACCTGTACCCAAAAAAAATGTACATTTATAATATAAAACTAATGAAATTTTTAAAAACGTATACTGAACTTATGCTTAGCTTAATATGGATAGAGTTGGCTACATAAATAAATATAGATACATATTATCTATATGTTATACATATTATCTATATCAACATTCATGGGCTGGTGTGCACACACATCTTCTTGTTCTGTCCCAGTTAAGAGAGTCCAGAAGCAACAGTACACTAGCAACATGATCACATCTATTGCCCAGTTCCTGATTTTTATTGCCATTCTTAAATAAAACAACCCAAAACTCCTTGAAGACACAACTGATTTTAGGACTCATGCAGGAAATATACAAGATGAGCTTGGGGCCTCCTGTGCAAGAAAGTGAGGAAATAATAAACACGCACACATACTAATAGAGGTGGATCAAAGGGACATAGTTGTCAACACAAGAGCTCTCAACAGCTAAAGCAGGATCAATATGAACCAAAACCTAAATATTGTAGTATTGGTTTATACCCCAAAGAATAAAATAATATTCTTAAATCCATACTGGTTTTAATAAATGATTGAATAAATTAAGAAGGGAGGAAAGACAAATCTCCTGTGCAAACTCCAAATAATTTATGAATATATTCCACCCTCAAAGAGTTGAAGCACAACTCCTCCCTCGGTACTTTGTCGGGGTATTCCGGGTACCCCCGGCTCTATGCTAAGATGGCGGCTGGCAGGTTGCCAGTGCGGTTTTATGTTGAAGTAAACAAGTCGCTCTCACCACGGAAGTAGATGCTTGATTGGCTTAAGCATCCACCTGACCTGATGACGCTGAGCATGTATATAAGGACTATGGGGGGAGGGGGTAGCGGGGAGACGCCAAGAAAACAGCAGCTCTGTGGCATGTATTAGGCGCTAGAATACAGTGTGTTAAAAGCAACAACCTTGTGTCGCGTCTTACCGCAGGCGGAAAGACAGCGATAGTACTTCTTACAAAGAGCATGAAAAGGTGAAAAGGAGGAGGGAATGACTTTACAGAGGAAAAAGCTGACACATTCAGGAATGAGGGTCGACATTAACAGTGGTTAGTCACTTTGATAGTATGTATTTTTGATATGATGTGATGTTATAAAAACGGCACTTGACATTTGTGGTCTTCCTCCTGAAACCTCCCCATAACCAATCTAATCATGAGAAAAACATCAGACAGTCTGAATTGATGTACATTCTACAGAATACCTGAACAGGTTCAGTAAAAATAAAAACAGAGAAAGGAGCCAAGAGAAGCTTAAGGAGACTGAAAGACTAATGTAATATACTCCATTGGATGGGATCCTGAAACAGAAAAAGGAAAATAAGTACAAAGTAAGAGAATCAACAAAGTTCAAACTTTACTTCGTGATAATGGATCAATATTGATTCATTCCCAAAAATCCAAAGGCCGAATGGTCTCACTGATAAATGAATGATGATGCATAATGCGGGGGGGAAGGGTGGCAAGAAGGGAGGAAGGATAGATAGAATGGGGGGAAGGGAGGGTGGGGTCAGGGTGGGGGGTAAAAATAATAACAGAAATTGTGACAGATACCATTGCCCTGTGTACATGCATGAACGCACAGATGGTGTGACTCTACTTTGTGTACAAACAGTGAAACAATAGCTGTACTCCATTTGTGTTCAATGAATCAATAAGTAAATAAAAAAAATATTGATTCATTGATCATTGCAAATGTACCATACTCAGGTGTGATGTTAAAAATAGGGGAGCAGGACACAATGACACAGGCCTACAATCCCAACAACTCAGAAGGCTGAGGCAGGAGGATTCTAAGTTGAAGACCAGCCTCAGCAATTTAGCAAAATCCTATCTAAAAATAAAAAGGGCTAAGGAAGTAGCTCAGTGGCAGGATGCTCCTGGGTCAATCCCTATTACTGCAATAATTAATAGTAATATAATAGAGGAGACTGGGAATGAGTAGATGATAACCCTCTTAACTTCACAATTTTCCTGTAGTTTTAAAAAATAAAGTATAGTTTTTAAAAATAAAGCGTATGTACAATACAAGCAATTCTTTGTATGTTACCATATTAAGATGAAGAGTGTTATAATTGTTTACCATTATTTAATGCAGATGGGAAGCACACTGGACATAACAAATCTGGATCCCAAGCCTGACTTTAACCATGATTTGTTTCATGATCTCAGCACATCATTTACAATCTCTAGACTTTTTGTTTACTCACCTTGAATTTCACAGACTGGGAGACTTTAACTCTTTTTAATGTACAAAGTTATATAAATCCATTATTTTATTTCTGCTAATCCAATTATATCTGACAAAAAAACATATAGGAAAATGAAACAGCATTCAAATCATTAATGCTTACTAAACTTCAAGTTCACCAAAATAATAATCTTTTAAAATATATCATTTCATTAATGATAAATATTACTACACAGAATTTATGAGCCTGTGCAAAGTGAAGGCAGAACAATCATTACCAAAGCTTCTTATGAAATACCTTTTTACGGCCAGGCACGGTAGTGCATGCCTATAATCCCAGCAATTCAGGAGGCTGAAGCAAGAGGATCTCAAGTTTAAGGTCGGCCTCAGTAACTTAACCAGACCTTCTCAAAATAAAAAATAAATAAATAAAAAGGGCTGGGGATTAGCTTAATGGTAAGGTAAAGCACCCCTGGGTTCAATTCCCAGTACCATTAAAGAAAAAAAAACTTATTATGCTGTAGAATGCATTTTAGTTAAACTTGTTTCAACTTACATTAATGCAAGTTGTAAGGTATGTGGAAGGTGCACAGTTTCCATATATTTTAAAAACCTATAATGTAATGTTATTATTATTTTTTTATGGTGTGGAGGATTGAACCCAGGGTCTTGTGCTTGCAAGGCAAGTACTCTACCAACTGAGCTATATCCCCAGCCCTGTAATGTTATTTTAATCTCCTAATGTTGGAATTAGGATGAAAGGTTGAGGACACTTCATTAATGTTAGAGTTCATTAAATGGTGATAATTTTTCTAAAACAAAATAAAAACATTTTTAAGCTTAGCATTTTACCAAGAATATTTAATACATTACTCATAAAGTTTATGTGACAGCAGTAATCAAATTTAGGGTAATTTTGTTTAAGAGCATCTTCCATAGTCATTACATACTTATAAGCAAAGTATAAACATCTGAAAATTTTAAAGGAAAACTAATATCAAGTTAAATTTAAAAAACTTTTACAATAGCAATAAGTTATAGAAGTTTACTCTCATGCAGCTATCTGTGATAAGTCTGACCTTATGAGATACCCATATATTGTACATTAGATTAAAGTATTTGATTTATTCTTTGTCTGACAGTAATTTAATCTGAAACAACCCTGAGGCTTACTTTGGTCTGAAAGGTCAAGGTTATAACAACCCTATAATCTTTAGAGTACAATAATATTTACCAGGGTTTCTTTTCTTTTTACTTTTTTTCTTATTTTTACAGACTTCCTTTTGATTCATTAAGTAGACACTGAATGTCTTAGTAGACACTAAGACACTAAATGTCTTAGTCATATGTGAAATTGCCATAGAAAAATAATAAAGTAACTAGGCTAACTGTAAGCTTTATATACAATATTAACTTATGTTATTTAAAATGTTTAACATAGAAAAGGCACTGTAAATAATACTGTACCAGATACCCTTAAGACATAGGGAGACATTCTATTATTCTATTCTATTAGTTAGCCAGTGATCAAAAAAATTACCTTTCTCTGTCTTTCAATAAAATGAAGTCCAACCTCAAAGTGCCTCTCACATATTTGAATAAAATATATTTTTAAATAAGTCATTTTTTCTCCACATTTTTATTGGTACATTAAAGTTGTACATAATGGTGAGATTTGTTGTAACATATTCACACGTGCACACAATATAACAATATAATTTGGCCAATATCCCTCCCCAGCACTTCATGCCCTTCTGCCACCCATGCGATTACACCCCACCTTTCTTTTCCTTTTTCCACTCTAGCTTCCACATCTGAGAGAAAACATAACTCTTGAACTTTGAGCTTGGTTTATTTCACTTAACATGTGGTCTGTTTTCCTGCAAATGACATAATTTTATTTTTCTTTATGGCTGAATAAAACACAATGGTGTATATATGCCACATATTCTTTATCCATTGATCTGTTGATAGACACCTAGGTTGGTTCCATGGTTTGGCTATTGTGAACTGTGCTACTACAAGCATGCATATGCATGTATCACTATATACTATTGACTTCCGGTCTTTAAGATAAATACCAAGGAGTGATATAGTTGAGTCATATGGCAGTTCCATGCGTAGTCTTTTGAGAAATTTCTATACTAATTTCCATAGTGGTTTATACTCCCACCAATAGTATAAAAGTGTTCTTTTTTTCTTCACATTCTTTCCTTTTCAGCATTTATTATTGTTTGTATATATTTGAATAAAAGTTATATTTGAATCAAAATTTAAGGAAATTTTATAACATCAAAAAAGGAGCTCTTCTGCTTGATGTGATTTCCTTTTGTTTTAGAGTATTTAAATTTTTTCAAAGCAATAGACTAAAATAAATGTGTTCATACATTATACTATCTATGTACCCATTTTCTTAATTTGCTAAAGTAAACTTTCATCAAGGTATTTTGTATTACTAGGATACTACATAGAAAAAAATAGTAAAACAACGTCTGATACTCTTCAAATGTACTTTCAACTTTGTTGATTTAGTGTCAGTTATTGATTGCTTAAATTGGAGAACTCCCTGCATATTACTAAAACCCTGCCAAAATTACATAGTACCTTTAACATCAAAAACATATCACAGGACTCACTGTCCTCAGTTATAGATAAGGGAGGAAGATTGCACAGTGAGATGATGTCTTCAAGAGGAGTTTGTGTTCAGTGAAAAAAATAAAAAATTGTAAATAAATAGTAAACCTAAAACTATTCCTTTCAAGAGTTATTTAAAACTTTTTTTTTTTACTTTCAGAATCCTTTCATCATTATAAGAGTTATTTTTTTTTTCTGGTTCAAAAATCTTGCTTCCCTCTTTTTTAAAGTTATTCCTTAAAACATTGAGCTAGATGAGCTAATTTCAGATGGCTTATTTACCTGCTCATGGATTTATATGCCACCTGCTTTTGCTTTTTCTACAGATGCAAAGTCAACCTCTGGGGCAAAATTCCACCTTTCTCCTTCTGCCACACAAGTGGTAAATAACATTACCCAATAAATTTTAGCATTTCCCCCAATGTGTAGGATACAAAAAATGTATTCATTCGTGTGAGATATAAAAATGTACACTCACACTTCTGAAATCAACAGCCAGCCATTTCACACTTGGGCCAAAGGCAAACAAACATAATTCTCACTGGCAGCTGGACAACATTCCAAGCTGCCACCACATTAATTAACTCACCTCAATCAGATTCCACTTCAACTTGCACAGCTTGCTGCCAAGACGCCTAGCTATAAATTGTTAGGTTAAATACTGAACAAGGTAGGGAAATACCATATGGTATGTTGTTATAGAGGGTGGGATATTCTTGTTTAACACTAGTAGTGGGGTTTTCCAGTTACTTTTTATTATTGTCTCTTGTGATTTGAGAAAAATGAGCATATTTCTTGTTAAATGACCTTGTATGTCTTATTGTGTAGAGAAGTGATATGGTAACAAGATAACAAAATACCTTTGTCCTAAAACTCCTATAGTTAATATTACCTAAATTTGAAAGCAATGGCTCACTTAGAAAGTACTGGGAGCCCATTAATGATAAATTATTAGTATTAAATTTTTAGGGAATGTCAAGGAACAATAAACTCAAGTGCCCTTTCATTGAGGAGTATTGGGAATTTACAAATAAAAACAAACTACTTGTAATTGAAAAACTTTTATCCTGGTAGTCAACATTTGAGTCTGAATCCAGTTTCTGACAGATGTGCCACTTTGATCAACCCACTTGACTTCTTTCATATTATTTCCTCACCTGTCATATTAAATAATTTGACTGGACGAATGGCTTCCAAAACTTAATGCACACATCAATTTAAAGAGCTTGCTAAAAATGCTGATTTTTGGATTCTACCCTTACAGTTCAAAGTTGATTGGTTTTGATATAGAGCCCAATAGTCTACATTTATAATGAGCAAATTATTCTTTTGCAGATTTGGGATCACGTTTTGAGGAATACTGGATTACATGATATCAAAGATTCCTTTACCTCTAATAGTGCCTTACTTTACTTACCAAGCCTTATCATTGCTTTTATAATATGTCTGATTTGGGAAAGCAGCATAATTGGGAGTGTTGAATCATAGTTAAGTCTGCAATAGGCAGGCTAAATGCCTACTGAAAAAGATCAAGAATAGCAGAATATGACTATCCAAATTCACATGAGTATTTTTCTTGGGTTGTGGGAAGGGTGATGGGGTGATAGCTGACTGGGCTTCTCCCCCTAAAAATCCTGCTTATATATGTGGCAAGACTCCAAATTTAGATTAAAAAAAACATTGAAAACATTGATCCAGCAGATCAACCTTATTCATATTTTTGATCACTCACCCAGCAGGTGTCTTTCTTTACTCTAACGGTATTGTAATACATGTTCATTTCCTTTATCTTGCTTCTTGTACATCGGATTCATGGTACTTTACTTTTAAATGCCAGAAATCAAAGGAATATTTCAAACTTGTTTGCAAAACTGTAAAAGAGTAGGAACTAAGGGAATCTCATTCTTCTTGGTTTTTAGGACATGATTTAATAAGGAAAGGAAAAAGATCTTACTAGTATATCCTTCATTTCAAATAAGAGCTTGTAGACATATATTAATCCATGTGTCTTCCTTCATCTGATCCCTCTTATACCAGTGACAGTCAATTCATAAAGCAGTTGTCTTGTTAGCCTTAAATTAGGAAAGAACACCTCTAAGTGGTCCACCTAAAACAGTATGCAACACCGGTTTTTCTCCTCATATTACAAATTTAACAGACTTGAAGCCTCAGAAACAGACGTCATTATTTCATTCCTTAAAACTGTGAAATCCCTTTGCCTTTAGCTTCTGTCTGTGGAGGCTGTAAAAAGGCAGCAGAGGTGGTTTTGCTTCTAGGTCTGCATAGAAGCGGTCTGATTCTCTTAAACTGAAGCAGTTCCCTCCAAGCTACCCTAATCATCACAAATGTCTCCAAGTTCTAATAATTTTCTTAGACCATGGTAGTTAGTCTCTTGTTGATCTTTGTATTCTCCTCAGCTGCTAAAATCAGTGTCTTTGCTTAGCAGATGCTCACTAAAAGAATGTTAGAGCTATTCCCGTAGAGGTGTTGAATTCTGTTGCACACTTCCTCCTCCCCTGCAGGTGGTGCTGGCAGACAGGTTCTCTGATTACTTATTTAATCTTAAGTATTTGAGCCAGTACCAGTACAGATGTTCTCAGTACTTGATTTAGAGCTCCTGTAATTATCTGAATTACCTCCTCTCCTTTACTTTAGTTACTGAGTTCCCCCGCCCCTGAAGAAAACAAAGACACAAAAAAGTGATTCAAGTAATGAAAATAGATCCAATTAAGATAACTGATGATATCTCCAGGCCCAGCAGTGGAAAGATGCTGTAGGACTTTGGGGGAAAAAGCTGCATTTTTAGTTTCAAAAGAGAACATTTACTCAAGAAACTATTCCATGGTACTAGCTGGCCATATCCTCAGATATACTGTATTAACTCCAATACCATATCTGTCCTTCTTATACATGTAGGATTTCTCACCAGGGTCAGTTTTCACTGATTGTTGGCATTTGAGGCTTCATTTAAAGATTCTTTGTCCCACCCATAAATGGTCCACCACACCCACAGTCATAGTCAGTAGCCCTCTCCTCTGTGTTCTTCCAGATGGATGAACATATTGTGTTTTAAATGTCCAAATCTCCCACTCACTTGCAGTCTCCTATGAGGCAGAGATTATATCTTTATCATCTTTGTATCACCAGTTCATACCTTGCTTTTTGGAATGTACTAAATACTAATAAAATAATAAATACTAATAATAAATACTAATAAAATAATCAATAAATCAATAAGAATACTGCCAGTCACAAACCAAGCCTGCCCTATCATTCCTGCCCTGAAGCTTTCTGATGCCCCAAGCAGAGATCAGGGAAGATATTCATAAATAAGAATATAGTATTGTTTTAACTGACATAATATGATCCCCTGACCTATATGTCTACCAACCTATATAAAAATCTTTTACAGCTACCAGTCAGTTTATTATCACTCTGATCCTTATGCTCTCCTACTTCTGAGATTATGCCAGGCCTCTATTTTGCCCTCAGACTGTTGTATGCGATGGTTCTCAAAGTGGTTCTCAAGGGGCCCACAATACCAACACTACATTCATGGTACTACTACAATCCCGTTTTCACTCTCATTCTCTAACAAGTGTACAGTGGAGTTTTCTAGAAGCTTTGTGAATTGTGATACAACAGATGCAGATATAAGAATCCAGCTGACTTTATTTAAACCACATATTAACCCATTTTGTCTGGTCATCCCAGACTTGGAACATCTACAAAAATGTAAATGTAATATGTAATACATAATTACAAAACACATACATTATATATTTATATAACTTATGTATTACAATAATAATAAAATATAACTATAAACTAATATCAATTACTCAATATATCTATTTATTTCATTTTCCTTTTAGGTAATCAAATCAGGACCTTGCACATGCTGGGCAAGCACTCTACCACTGAGCTACACTCCCTGCCCCATGTTAACATGTAATTTATTTTAAGTTACTTAAATATTTAAAAATTTTCTCAGTATTAACTTAAACAGGTAAATACAGATGGATATAACCCTTATCAAATGAAAGCTCTTTGGTGACCTCAGTAATTGAAGAGTGTTATAAAAGGCCCTAAAACCAGAGTTTGACAATGCTGGTTTAAATCATCTGTCTCTTTTGAAGTCCAAATCAAAGCTTTCCTCCTTGGTAAGTTCTTTGGCCAGTGCAACTAAAAAGAATCTCCTTTTTGGAGATGCATGGGTTTTATTCATTCAATTTGTTTAGTGTTTTCTACATTCTCCTGTCTACTCTGAATGCCAGGGCATTTACACACTTGTGATTCTTTTGTGCCATTCACCTAGCACCAAGATTGTGCCAAGAAAGAATTAATAAGGTTATACTGATTAAGAATGATAAACAGTGGTGGTGAATCATAAATAATCCCTATACTTTTCAGTCTCTGATTATAGTCTTCCCAGATTAAAAGGGGAAAATAACATTTTTTTCTTGACTCAACTGATATTTTCCTAGAAAATTTTAATAAAGTTTAATAAAACACACATAATATTTGTTTTGATTTTTTGTTTTAAACTTGATAAGTGAGAAAGAATGAAACAAAAAATTAGAAATCAAAGTTAAATTCACTCATAATGCCATTGCCCTAAGGTAACAATTGCTAATATTTTAGTGTATGTCTTTCCAGTCTTTGCCTAAATATTTATTTTAATAAATCTAAGTTATATTGAACATACTATTAAATTATCTCTTTTATATACTATTTTGTTAAGATGCTGTTTTGTTTCTTTCATTTACTGTCACATGGTATCCCAAAGGATTTGAAGAAATTCATGATTTTATTTCTTTATTTATTTAGTATCAGGGATTGAATCCAGAGGCGATTAACTACTGAGTCACATTCCCAACCATTTTTGATATTTTATTTAGAGACAGGGTCTCACTGTTGCTGAGCACCTAGCTTTTGCTGAGACTGACTTTGAATTCGTGATCTTCCTGCCTCAGCCTCCAGAGCTGCTGGGATTACAGGCATGCACCACCACATCCCTGGCCAGTACAATCATCTTTTGATGGCACTAATACTTTTTCAAAGAAGAAAAACAAAACTGATTTAAGAGAAAAAAGATTTTAAGAAGTAGTACAGAAAAGTGGGAAAGCACATGGAAGAATTTAAACTAAGGGAAAACTGCTACCAAAGGAAAAAAGAGAATAAGAAGGATTAGAAGAGCTGAAGAATATAAAGGGAGACCACAAAAACCAAAGAGAGGTTTTAGAGTAAAGCAGATATGGATTTAAAATATAACTCATCCATGAATTATCTGTGTGACTTAAACAAGTTAGATAACTTCTCTTTTCATTAAACTTTTTGAAATTGGTAGGAGAGCAAATCAACCTTCAGAAATCATTTCTGTGACTGACCTATTGAACCTCAAGGCTCACACTTTACACCTGTGTGCCTGCATGTGTGCACGCAGGCACTTACTTTATCTTTCTCTTTTATCAAAGAAAGAAAAACAGGTAACAACACCCTTTCACCACTCTGCTTTCTGTCACCTAACTTCTGGTCTTTGGTTTCTCTTCTATGAACTGAGGATAATAATCGAAGTTAAGAATCTACTTTCTTAAATTTCCCCAGCTGGACTAGAAACCCTGAGAAAACAGGTTGTCTTTTTCTCATGAAATGTTTTGGCATTTCATGCTTCTAACTATGCCAAGAATGTCTTTGTACATTTTATTTTACTGTTCCTCTTGAAAATCTTAATTGAACCTGCCTGTTCACCAGAACAATTTTAATATGATTAAGAGAAAGCTCATCAAGTCATAAAGAGGGGTTATTTAAATTAATAAGACCTGAATCAATTTTTATTTACCCCCAAATACTGCATTGCTGCTGTTTTTTAATAGCTAACTTAGTTTCAGATTGATGGAAACATCATGACTATGAGTGGTAAAAAATTCTCTTTAATTGTGATCCTTATTTAACTACTCTTAATTCTTTTGGAGGGTTCTACAGATAAGGATGATAGTGTCTTTTTACACAGCAATTTCTTTTTAGTCACAACCAAGAAACAAGTGTCACACAGCAAACATTTAATATACTTTAGTTGGAGAGAATGATCTTCTATAAAATAGGTTCATGAAGAACCATGAAGAATGGATGATGAAGGCGATTTTAATTCCAATTTAACAGAAGCAGTAAGTGCGGTTAGACAAGACCACACTTCCAATTTATTGTGGGCTGTTTGGATTATCCATTAATTTCATCTTTCCCACTTTAGACAGCATTATGTTCCAAATTTTCTTTCTATTCTCTTCACTTTTCTAATATCTATATTTCCAGAAATTTAAAGTATAATTGGGGTTCATAATAGAGTATAATATTTCTTACAGTCATGTGACCAACTGCTCAGGAACTAGCACTGGGTTTATAATAGAGTCTAGTTAAAAATATGTGCACATGGTCTAGAGGTGTGATTCAGTAGTACAGAGCTTGCCTGGCATGTACAAAGAATCAAATTAGTTTTGTGTACTTCATTCTTTCATATACCTTTGTGTTTTAACTTCCTTTTAGTAATTTCCTCCATCCTTAACCCTCAGGTCCAGACTTTGATTTAATAAAAATGGTTTGAGGATTGGGGTTGTAACTCAGTGGTAGAGCGCTTGCTTGGCATGTGCAACCGACACACTAGGTTCGATGCTCAGCACCACATATAAATAAGTAAAATAGAGGCCCATTGACAACTAAAAAATATTTTTAAAAAAGATACCAAGAGAAAAACATTCACTTAAAAATAAATAAAAATTGTTTGATTACTTCCTTATAATATTAAATAATACATAAAATTTCTGGTTCTCAGTTTTCCAGAAACGTTGTCTTAGAGTTCTCAGCAAAGATAACAAAAGAAATCCTACAAAAGGTTTCCATGAATCTATGTTAAAATTCTTAATGCAGGATTCGCACCATTCATCATCTTTTCTTGTACCTACATTTTAAGTCCCTGAGAAGAATTTTTTTTTTTTTGCAATATGGGGGGTTGAACTCAGGGACTTGCACGTTCTAGGCATCCCCTATACCCCAGCCTCTATAGTATCTTTTTAAAGATGCGCAGTTCTCTTAAAAATATCAATTATGTTGACCTTTCAGGCTATAATACATAATTTGCATCTCCCTAACAGCAAGACTTTAATATAAACATCATTATGGATTATGGGTTAGTTGACTATGGATAATACTTGGATATGGATAATAATATGGATAATATACTCAAGGGCTTTATTTAACAGATTTTTTTAACTTTACTGATGAAATTGGATAGCCTAAGATCTACACTGCCCAACACAGTCGTCAATAGCCACATATGGCTATTTAGATTTAAATTTTAACTAATTAAAAAGAAATAAAATTACTAATTTTGTTGCCCAGTCACACTAGTTACATGTAGCTGCTAGCCAATAGCCACATGTAGCAATTAGCTACCCTACAGGATAACATAGACATAGAACATTTACACCATCACAAAGTTTTATTGGATAGCATTAGTATAAATTATGTTAAATATGGCATAAGATAAAAATCAATATAATTATTAGCCAGTCATAAATAAATTATAACCATATATCAAAAGGTTATTATTTCTTCATCTATTATGCTAAATTGATGAGATGACTTTTAATATGCTCTTAATGAGTTGAAAAAATAGCATTAATTGAACAATTTAGCAATAGTTAGCAATGAAGAAAAGTTTTAACTCACATAAACTATATAATATTGCCTTTCTTGTAAATAAATTGCCAAGAACCTGTATACCCTTTAAAATGTATGTGAACCTCATTACCATTTTAAAATGTTTACTTCCCATAAATTCTAGGGAAATTCTTCCCCCTGAAATAAATGAAGACTGAGTCAGGTTCTATGAGGATGGATGAAAGCAGAGATTAACATTAATATGCTTCCTAAAGTGTGTTTGAAATTCTATTGTTTTAGCTGGGCACTGTTGTACATCCCTTTAATCATAGCTATTCAGGAGGCTGAAGCAGGAGGATGGCAAGTTCAAGGATAATCTCAGCAATTTAGCAAAATCTTATCTCAAATTTTAAAAAATAGAAAGGGCTAAGGGTGTAGCTCAGTAATAGAGTATCCCTGGGTTCAATCCCCAATGCTGAAAAAAAAATCTGTTGTCTTTTAAAAATTCTCTTAGAGGTTAAACATCATGAACTGTAGAAATGTAAAAACTGGCTGGATGCCAGCAACTTTTTTCTATTGCTATCTTTCCAAGAACAGGGACCATGAAAGCATTCCAACATATCTCCTGACAAAGGCTTTGGGGAATGTCTACATGCTGACATTGTTCTGGAGCTGGAATTAGTTGTATATTTCTTTTTGTTGTCAGCATACACAGCAAAATACACCTGCTTCACAGTTTGTCATTTCTAAAATGATCTGAGAATTTATAAGTAATGCCAAAAAACTGTCCCAAGTCAGACAGTTCCACAAAGAAAACAGCAAATTCCCTTGATTCAGAATTCTCAGGAAGTAATGGCTCATTCCCTCATCATGAAGGGATTCAGGATAGGAAAAAAGTTAAAAGTTCAAATTATTGGATCAGTTGACTTCCATTAATAAAGCTATCTGAAACCTATAATGTGGCAGGATGCGGTAGTGCATGCTTGTAATCCCTGCAGCTTAGGAGGCTGAGGCAGGAGGATCACAAGTTTGAGGCCAGCCTCAGCAATTTAGCAAGGCCCTAAGCAACTTAGTGAGACCCTGTCTCAAAATACAAAATAAAGAAGGGTTGGGGTACCCCTGGGTACCTCAGTACCCCTGGGTTCAATCCCTTGTACAAAAAAGAAACCTATAATGTGCTTTTGTCTTTGGTATAGTTTTCCCTTTTGTAAGCATCCCTCATAGCACAAGCAACTTTTTTTTAACATAGAGCTGAGAAAAAGTTCAGTTCTCAGCTGAACTGAAAAAATACATCTATTTTTACAATACTTTTTGTCACAAAGTCAAATACCATTTGGCCTCTGCCCTCAAAGAGCTCATTTTCTATTGAATACTTGCCATAGATTAAAAAAAACAGAAGTGCTATGATAGAGTTAAGCAAGGCCTTCAATGGAAAATCAAAAAAGAGACAAAATCACAGAAAGATTTCCTAGAAGTAAGGGTATCCAAGCAGAGCCTTGAAAGATAAACAGTAGTTAGCCAAGCAAAGAAGAGGTGAGAAAAAAATAAAATTTTAGGCGAGAAAGAACATGAGCCAAGGCACATAGTGAGAAAACAGCACAATAAGTTCTGGGAATTACATGTAGCCCCATATTGCTATAATTATTGGTGCAGAAAACTAAGTGTCAGAGAGGTAGTCAGGGCTAGATCATGGGTTCTTCTTTTTGTTTTTTATTCTATAGATGATAAGGGAGTTAATCTTTTTTTAGGCGGCGTGATCTGTTGTGATCTGTTCAGGTACTTCTACTGATAGGGGAGGCGCAGGTTGAGAATTATTAGGAAAAAGCACAACACAGTGGGATTCAAAGAGAAGAACTGAGGTGATTCCAACATTTCCAGCTCCTTAGCTAAGTGCCTCATACTGAAATGAGGAATACAGGAGAAAGTGTAGGTTTGGCAGGAAGTTGGTTTAGGTTTAGTATTGCTAAAAATTAGGTGGTACTGTTGGATACCTCCTGCTGGCAACTTGATATATAATCCTTGATTTAGAGGAAATGTTAGGCCCACATATACCTCAAGGTGATGCTTAAGGATATGAAAATAGAAAAGAGCTATACAGCACGAATGGAAATGAGGGTGGGAATTCTTAGCAAATGCAGGGTAAGAAGAGAATGAAGGATAGAAGCCTGGGAATGCCAACCTCAAAGGAAAATTACAACAGAAATGGAATGAAAAGAAATGATGGAGAGGAAGGAGATCCAGAATAAAATGGAACAAAGTCCATCATTTTTAGCAAAACAAACTTTTTGGAGGAATTCAAAGAGCAAAGAAGTACAACAAAACCATAACTCATCATTCTTCATGTAGCCCTACACTCTTCCTGGATGCTTCATCCAGCCAGCCCAAGCCTCTTCAACTATGGACTTGGAATTCCTTTCTCCCACATCCAAGAGTCCAACATTAATTTGTGCTGTAAGTCTACAGAGAAGGTAGAATCAGATTCAATTATTCATATACATGGTAGGTATGTGACTTCCTTTTTACAGGAGAAACCAAACGTTGTAGAGAAAAGCAGGGTTAAATTAGGTTAATGTATAATTTTAAAAAAGTGGAAGATTTCTTGGTAGACAATCTAAGACAATGCCAACCAAGTTGCTGTTGTCCCAAAGTGAATTTTATTTTTTAACCTATTGCTTGGCTTGGATGCCAAAACAGTTCTGATTCATTGGCTACTTCAAGTTTTCATTTGCTTTTGAATCTTTACACCTCTACACCAAAGGTTTTTTGAAGACAGGAATTGTTAGGCAAAACTCTCTAGAGGAAAAAACTACGAGACGTCACATACTTGTTTTCCCAAGTAATTTTGGAATACAGTAATATTGGAGGAATGAAATAAAAGAGAAACTAAATATGAAGAGTCAAAATTTTCAGGACCCAGGGGCTGGAGTTGTGGCTCAGTGGTAGAGCATTCGCCTAGCACGTGTGAGGCACTGGATTCAATTGATCCTCAGCATCCCATATACGATAATAATAAAATAGATGAAAAAAAGTTATGAAAAAGGTGATTTTCAGAAACCAGGAAGAAGTTGATTTGGTTTGGTTTGGTGGATCTTGTAGTTTTTATTAGTACCTTGATGAATGGAAGCTTTTAGGACACTGTCACACAAAAAATAAAAGGACTGATGTAGTACAGTCAGTAAAATCCTGATAATGATTCTGAGCAAACCAAAAATCAAGTGCTAACCTGTACCAAGGAAACTCAACACACTAAGTAAAGATCTTCATCAGTGACAGACTTGGAGGAGCAGACAGGAATTCTCCTGGCTAAAGAGATGATGTAATTATACTGAAGGAAATAGAAAAAACAGATGAAAAATTAGCACATTTTAAAGAAGTCAGCAAATATGTAGGTGAAAACACAAGTTAATTCTAAATTAAGCCCCAGATTTCTAGGCTTCCAGGAGCTACAGCCTGCAAACCTCAATCTACCAAAAAACTTTTTTTTTCTCTCTGTAAATGGATGCCATAAAACCTCCTACAAGTCAGGTAACTTTAAAGAGCAAGGAAAAATTTTATTTGACTTAAAAATCAATAGAATTTCTTAAAATAGAATTTTCTGACACCATCTGCATCTTGAGGGTTTGGACAAGCATTTTTATGGCTTTTGTAGATGTTCCAACAAAGTATCTCCCCCCATGCCCCACTTTCTCTCTCTCACACACACACCTTTTCAAAACTCTTAATTGCTTAGCCCTCCCAAACGAACAGATTAATGACCAAAAGAATGAAACTAAAGTGGTGCTGACTAGGAAATCCAACAACCAATAAAAAAAATAATGTGCAAGAATTGGAAGCAAAACCTTTTCTTGCTCATGTGAAAGCACAGCCAAAAAAGCTGAGCTGACATTGGATTATTGTGCACAAACAGTTCCTGACTCATTCACTAAGTGAAACAAAAACTGCAAATGTTTTTCTATCCCTCTGCAAACATTTTGGTAAAGGAACCTGAAAAGGGGAAAAAAGAATGTTAATTAAAGCACACACACACACACACATAAGAACACCTCCTCTCCTCGAGAGATAAACTGCTTGATTAATAACTTCCATTTATATAATTCTTAATTACAAAAATATGCATTATCATTAATGTTTAAAGTAAGATGACTCCAATCACTAGAATGGTGATTTGGTGGGAAAACAACTAAACAAATAATAACTTGAGAAAAAAATTTGAAGGAGGGACTGGGGTTGAAGCTCAGTGGTAAAGTGCTTGCCTAGCATGTGTGAGGCACTGGGTTCAATTCTCAGCACTGCATATAAATAAATAAATAAAAACAAAGGTCCATTGACAACTAAAAAGTATTTCTAAAATATTTGAAGAAAATCCTAGAAATATTATAAATAAACTAAAATATAATTACTTGAATGGGTTATAAATTATTACATTATTTTTGTACTTGTCTTCAACTTGGTAAAATTTCCCCTGCACATACAGTATTTGTTACTTACGAAAAAGGTGATATAAATTTTATTTATCTGACATAGGAGAATTTAGTCAAAATTGTACAATTCAAAGCAACTGATAATATTCAAAAAACTAAATAATTAATTTATGTAACAAAAGAATATTTAGTTTTTTGAATATTATAAGTTGCTTTGAATTGTACAATTTTGACTAAATTCTCCAAATTGTCATAACTAAAAATATGGAATTCAAAATATTCAGTACCATAAGAATAACTGTCAAATGATATTACTTTGAAATTTTTATTTATTTTCAACCTTTCAGTCATAAATATTAACAATTTTATATGCAAAAACTTATAAAATAGAAAATAGGTATAAGGAATAAAATAGTTGACCAGATTTTTGGAGAAAAGGTTTCTAGTTAAAAGAACCACAGTGAGGGGTTGGGGGTGGTAGGGCTCAGTGGTAGAGCACTTTCCTAGCTTGTGCAGGACCCTGGGTTTGATCCCCAACACTGTAAAAAAGAAAGAGAGGAGAAAGAGAGAACCATAAAAAATGAGAAGCATGAAAAATAGATTTACAAAATTTAATGTTATTAAATTCTATTAAATGTTAAAATGTGAAATATAAAATGAATGAAATTTATAAATACATATGCAGTCACTACTGCTATTACATATTCAATTTGTCAAGCACTGCACTGAGCATTTTGTGTACATATATCATCTCATTTAACCACCACAACCATACATGAAGAACCTCATGAGGCATTTGAATATGTGGGATTCTTTTAAATATTAAGAGCATTCTTCCAATTATATTTTTAAATTATGCCATAAACTAGGCAAAAACAAAAGAAAATGTTAGCCCTATGTAAATTAGAGATAAAAATGGATGGAGAAATTAAAATCACTGACTTAGTAAAAAAAAAAAATAATAAGGTGGGAACAGTTATAGACTTAGTTTCTATCTTCCAGCCTCAATTCCTTATCTACCAGATGACACTTAGTGATCCTAGGAAATAGCTTAAAAATTTAATCAGCAAACATTCAATGAGTTTCTATATTTTATGAAGCACAAGAATTATGTGTATAATTAGAATTGGAAAACAGTATATATCATTGAGTGCAAATAGCTGTGAGAATAATCTCAAGTATTTAATAACCCTGCTTAACTCTCATGATAATAATCTAAGCATTTTTTATTTGAATGAATCAAATCCCCCAAAATTTTATTAAACTAACCTAATTTTCTGCCTAAAGAGAAACCTTATTATACAAATAATTGTTGTCAAAAAAAGATAACAGCTAGAAAACCAGAGAATACCTAACAATCTTTCCAGAAATTCCTGATCTAATAGAATTTTATTTGAGTTGAATATATCAATATCCCCACAATAAAGCTATTAAGATGTATGAATGAAAAAGTTTAAATTACTGATTACCATACTTAAGCTATAAATGAAGCAAACAATATGAGAAAAAAAAGTGTTATTTGAAAACAAAAAAGAAGAAAATATTATTTATACACATATAGTATTTGGCTCAGAATATTGTTTAAAGAATGAAAACAAAGTATACAAGATGAAGATACTATTTTTTAGAAAATATAATGCCTAATCAAAAGAAAGCTTCACACACACTTTATGAAGCAGTTAGGCAAAAGTCACTATATGGTGGTGTGGTGATGGCTGCAAGATAAAATTATTCTAAGAATAAATTCATTCTGTAAAGTCAATATTTTTTCTGATTTTAAGATAGTGGGTTCCAAAAAAGATATGTCAGCAGTCAATTCTGTAACTTACAGGGAACCAACACATTGTTACTTTAGTGTGTGGTAACTTTCATTTCTCATATGTTTCACCTTCACCTTCTAATTACTACTAATTTTCTTCCAGTTTCTTTCAACAGTTTCATATAGCCTCTATAGATAAACCTCACTTATAAAACAACATTTCTGAAGCTAGATTAAGGACAATTAAAACATTCAAACAAACATTTGAATACCATATGGGAGCTGAGCACAGATCTAGGGACTGGGGAATAGAAGGTAAATAACACATAGCAAGGCCTTCAAAACAGAGTTTAGCTGAAGCTTTTTAAACTGCAGGTTATGACCCTTTTGAGAGTTAGGAATCAGTTTAGTGGTTTCCGACCAATGATCTTAAAAGACTAAAATAGATTAAAACCGAATTTAAAAACCCATGTGTATCACACATAGTAAGGTAAATATTAGTTCATGAACATTTTGTCTCAGTTACCTGTATATGTGTATTGGGTCACAATGTAAAATTTATTTCAGAATCTGGGTTATAGTTAAAAGTCTGAAAAAGTCCCCTTATTAGGAAAGTACCTACAAGAATTTTTCACAACACGTTTTTTTTAACCAAACTTTTCTACAAAACTGTCATAAACTGGTAACTTCAAACATTCTAATCTAAATTAACTGACAAGACTAAATATCTTACAGAACAGGTAGTCAAGCAACAGCAATGTCTGTCTTTGAAAAATGTTATCTTCATTTAGATCTCCTTTATTAAAATGTTCACCAGTCAATCATAATGCAATGTAGTTGCAACCAAATATTTTTACCATTAGTTAAGACAACATAAAGTAAGATTAATATGATTTTGCTCTGACATGGCTGGGACTCAGAAGAGGGGGATTAGGGTACAATTATATTATTCTTAGTGGTATTCAATCAGAAACATTATACTCTGAATTGATTTTAAGGTTAAAAGTTTTCTTCAATAATGGTAAGCCACTTACACATGAATCAAGTAATGCGTGGTATCAAAAAATTTAGATTATGAAATACTAAGTAATTTAAACAGTACCAACAAAAGACTGAGCAGCCAGTCATACCACATTTTAGAGACTGATTCATTCAAGCTAAACATATCTGAGCTCCACAGGTTATTGTGTTTACTTACTTTTTTGACATTTAAACTTGTACTAACTCCTAAACAACCTAAAGGCAGAGGACACATTCAGTGTTTTGCATTCAAACAGTAAGTGTTAAAGTATTATGTTGAGAGTATTGCTGCTATTAATTTATTTTGTATTTTCATCTTACCAAAATATAGGTATCTATATTTGATCTAGAGTCATATATCTCTACAGAAAGAGATTCATTCTATGGAAATTTTAAATCCATATAATCCCATGGTTTTCTCATAGTTAAATAATTAAAACCAGTGAATGTTAATGACAATTATTTTGTTCTGGTAGATAGAGAAATGAATCTAAGTCCCAGAATAATACAATTTAAAGGTCACCAACCCCACCCTCTTTAAAAACAGAAATCAGATCTGAGAGAGATTTAGTAATTTGTACAGCCAAACTATGTGCAAAACACTGCCTGAGTGATCTGGAGATTATAACAATTAAGACTGTCTTTGGCATCAAGCTACTTAAAAAATGGGAAATATACAGAAAAAAATGTATTCAGACATTGATGGGGCACTAAGTTTTTGCTAATTACTACAGTCATTCAATTCGAATCTCATATTCTCTGAAAAGTCATTCTTGACCATGGCAAGCTAAAATATTCTCTCCCTGCAGTAGTAGAAAGAACAGCAGATAGGCAACGTGAACCTGGATTTGTGTTGTGTCTTAACCACTAATTAGAGGTTGGAAAAAATGATTATTGAATTTCAGGTTACTCATTTGTGTAACTTCTCATAAGAAGTTATATGAAAATTCCTATAACTGTTGTACTGCATGTATGATTTTCAACAGGGAGGAGGATAATGGATAAGTGATCTTTTAAAGATCCCTTCCAGATCTAAGGTTCTAGTACCAACTGTCCATACCAGGCCATTCCAACTTTAAACTTTAAATCAGAGCCACTGACTGCACACACCACAGGTTGCAGATCTGTCAAGTTTGTTTGTGGCAACAACCCAGGACCTTACCATTAATTCCTGTTTCTTCTTCAGTATCTCTCTGGTTCCTTTTTGAGTCATCTCTAACCTCTTGATGTCTCAACTTGGTTTCCCTGATTTTGACACCTAGTTTTCTCTAAAGGACTTGCTTTGTATTGACCCTCTGGCTCTTCTTGTGCCTGCTCATGTCAGGAAAATACTCCCCCCTCATCTACCTCTGGCCTTGGGATCTATGACTGAGTACCTGCACATTTGCAGGGACACCCAACAGACATCATGACCCAAAATCTGGCGATTTTCCAAGTATCTATTTTAGATATTCCTACTATTACCATATTGTTTGTCATTTAAATTTTTATCATTTAACTTGATATGCTATACTAATTTTACAATCCCCCAAACCCTTGAGGTCAGATGTATTTTGGAATTCAGAATTTTTGACTTTCAAAAGATAACATAGCACATATATTATGTAAACAGAAAAACATAATCAAAAGAAACATTTTTTCAGTGAAACATGAACATTCTTTTTGGGTGGGGGCTAGCAGGAATTGAACTCAGGAGCACTCAACCTCTGAGCCATAGCCCCAGCCCTATTTTTCGTTTTTTATTTAGAGACAGGGTCTCTAAATAAAAAGTTGCTTAGCACCTCACTTTTGCTGAGGCTGGCTTTGAACTCAAGATCCTCCTGCCTTAGCCTCCTGAGCTGCTGGGATTACAGGGATGTGCCACCATGCCCAGGTGAACATTATTTTTTTTAAGTGGAATAATGAAAACCAAAAATAGCTTCATACCAACTCAAGTCAGGTTTTCTGCCACATGAGTTAATCTCAGGTTAGATTTTACTGCCAAATACATTACCTAAGTAATAATGATGATGATGATGATGATGATAATTATTATTATTATTTTTTCAGGGAATTGTTGGATTTCAGAATTACACATAAAGGATTATGTATCTAATAAATGATGTGGACTTTACTATAATTGTTTGTCTTCTGACTAGTCTGCATATATCACAGGGGGCAGACACCTGTATTTTAAACCTTCGAATTTCTAGAAGAGTGACTTGCTAAACACTCAACAAAAATAGATGATGTTAATTTGAAGAATCCTTCACTGAGTATATGTCATGTGCCAAAACTATACTCAGGAGTTATGAGGCAATAAAAAAATAATACATAGAACCCGACCTCCAGGACATTACAATCTCAAGAGGAACAAAATATAAAACAAATGTTACAAATGCATGTCTGGGCTGGGATTGTGGTTCAGTGGTAGAGCACTTGCATGAGGCACTGGGTTTGATCCCCAGCACCACATTAAAAAAAAAAACTAAAATATCGTGTCCATCTACAACTAAAAATATTTTTTAAAATGCATGTCTGTGGTTAAGTGTTAAAATTATTAATTTAGGCAATAAGGGTGTCCTAATTAGGAGTTGTAGGTTGAAATGTGAAAACCGTGATTTAGTTGAACATTTAGGAGCTGTCAATACCTCACAACTGTTAAAGTTGGCATAATTATGGATAGTCTGCACAGGAGGTAGTGTGTAATTTGGTAAGAGAATGCTATTGGTCATAAGTTATACTGAAAATTCCTATAACCTTTGCCCTGGATATATGGTTTTTCAGGCAGTGTTTCATTCACACTGTTTCCAGAAGTGGTCACTAAATGGGAATGACTCTTCAGACATAAAAATGTCAGAACATAAGACCGTAGAGAGTCAGGGCCACACCACTAGGTAGAACAGCCCTTGATGAGACAATCTCATTTTGTGCAAAGAGGAAATTGGTTTTTTTAATTGTTTGTTCTATTTAGTTATACATAATAGCAGAACACATTTTGATTCATATACTGAAATGGAGTACAACTTTCCATTTTTCTGCTTGTACATGATGTAGAGTCACACTATTCCTGTAATCATGCATGTACATAGGGTAATGATGTCTGTCTCATTCCACCATCTTTCCTTCCCCCTGCCCCCTCCCCTTCCCCTATTTCCCTCTACACATTCCAAAGTTCCTTCATTCTTCCCTTAACCCCTTCCACCCCGTTATGTATCAATATTCACTTATCAGAGAAAACATTTAGCCTTTGGTTTTTTGGGGGGATTGACTTATTTCACTTAGCATGATATTCTCCAACTCCATCCATTTACCTGCAAATGTCATAATTTTGTTCTTCTTTATGGTTGAGTAATATATATATATATATATATATATATATATATATATATATCAATCACAGTTTCTTTATCCATTCATCTATTGAAGGGCATCTAGGTTGGTTCCACAATCTAACTATTGTGAATTGAGCTACTATAAACACTGATGTGGCTGAGTAAGAAAATTGTTTTTGATAGATTTTTTTTCTTGTTGTCAATTGGGCCTACATTGAAAGGAGTAATGAATTCTGGCAAAATTTAGTATCTTCTTGAGCCACAAACAAATCAGAGAGGAATGAGACACAACCATTCAGATCACACATTTGTAAATCACTAAGTAACTTTAAGGATGTAAGCAATATAATACATATAGTTGAAACACATTTAAGTTTTTATAAGAGAACTTATCTGTCATCCCTCTTAAAATTTTAAATATTCCTAAAATGTGCTAAATAGGTTCATGCCTATTTTACAGATGAAAACCTTGAGCCTGTTTTGATGCTGAATGCCTGAAGGGCAATTGGATCATTAGTACATCATAATTAGTTTTAAATACAAAAGTGCTAACTCCATCTTCACTAATTAAACACTATCTACCAGTAACCAAGCCTCTATAAAGCAATTTGAAAACTCACTGACAATGCTTTTCCCTCAGTAAGTACGTACAAGTACCTTCCAAAATCAAGAAGTCAAAATGATCACATTGCTTTGTCCATAAAAGCACTTTCTAAGCCTTGTCAATGCCTTAAGTTTCTGACACAGGAAACCAGTAATAAGCAAGTTATCACACAAAAGGTAAAGTCCATTCTGTTCTTTCTTACGGTGTGTGTGTGTGTGTGTGTGTGTGCGCGCGCCCTTGTTTTTGGCTTGGTTTGGTTTGGTTTTTGCTTTTATTTATTTATTTTTAATTGCTGCAATACAGTTATATATAAAAGTGGAATTCATTGTGATATGTTCATACAAGACTTGACATGGTTTGGTTAATGCCATTCTACTAATCCTCCCCTTTCCCATTCCTCATCCTTTTCCTTGTTCCCCTTGTACTCCACTGTTTTCACTTCTATTTTCATGAGATTCCTCCCTGCTTTTTAAATACCTCATTTCTCTCTAGTTTTCACAAATAAGAGAAAAGTTTCAGTCCTTATCTTTCTGAGTCTTGACTTGATCAGCATGATGTTCTCCAGTTCCATTCACTTACCAACAAATGGCATAACCAACAAATGGCACAGGACTGGTGTTGCAGGCATCACAATACCATATGTCAAATTATACTGTAGAGTTCCAGTTACAAAAACTGTTTGGTATTGGAATTCAAACAGACATTAAGACCAATGGAATAGAATAGAAGACACAGAGACAAAATCACATAGATACAGTCATCTATCTGATCCTTGACAAAGGTGCCAAAAACATACACTGGAGAATAGATAGCCTTTTCAACAAATGGTGCTGGGAAAATTGGATATCCACATGTAGAAAAGTGAAACTAGATTCCTATCCCTCACTCTGCACAAAAATCAACTTAAAGTGGATCAAAGACCTAGGAATTAGACCAGAAACACTGCAACTGCTAGAAGAAACAGGGTCAACACTCCAATATATTGGTGCAGCTACTAACTTCCTCCTAAAGTTCAAGAAATAAAACCAAGAATCAGTAAGTGGGATGACTTCAAATTAACAAGCTTCTGCAGGGCAAAAGAACAGTTAAAGAGCATTAAGAAAGAGTCTACAGAAAAAGAAAATCTAGGAGAAAATCTTTGCCTGCAACTATTCCTGTAGGAGGCTAATGTCCAGAACATATAAAGAACTCAAAAAAACTAAAACCACACACAACAAAAAACAACAACAAATAACACAATCAATAAATGGGCAAATGAACTAAACAGATATTTCTCAAAAGAAAAAATGCAGGGGCTGGGGCTATAGCTCAGTGCCTCACATGCGTGAGGCACTGAGTTCTATCCTCAGCAACACATAAAAATAAATAAATGAATATATTGTGTCCATCTGTCACTAAAAAAAAGAAGAAGAAATGCAAATGGCCAGCAAATATCTGAAAAAATGTTGAACATCCTTAATAATCAGGGAAATACACTCCAGTTGGAATGGTAATCATCAAAAAAATACAAATAATAATAAATGTTGACAAGGATGTGGAAAAAATGTGTAAACTTACACATTGCAGTGGGACTGAAAATCAGTACAACCATTTTGGAAAACAGTATGGAGATTCCTCAAAAGACTCTCATATGACCCAATTATCCCACTCAGTATTTATCCCAAAAAACTAAAATCAGTATAGCATGATAATACATGCATACCAATGTTTATAAAAGTACAATTCACAACAGACAAGTTATGGAATCAATGTAGGTGTCCCTAACTAGATGACTGGATAAATCTACCTCAGTCTCTCAAGTAGCTGAGATGGTAGGCGTAAACCATGCGCCAACATTGTAATAGTTTCTACCTAGTCTTAGAGCATAACATTTACATACAGATTTATGAACCAAATAATGATCATTTGTTTTAGATAAGACCGTTTATTATAAGAAAGAAAAATTTCTTTACATTTAATTCCCTTAAGGAAGCTAAATTCTTGGTCTGATATCAAGTGACTTGTGAAGTATTTTTAGAAAAAAACTTTTTTTCTATGAATTAAAGAAAGAGAAGCAAACATCCTAGCTGTCTAAATGGGAAGAACAACCTGGCAAAGACTATTACTGGTAAAAATGAAAGGAAGTCCGTAAGTGATATCAGATGACATTTTCTATTATTTTGGTGGTGATATCATCTGACATCTTCTATAGGGTTATTTGGGGTGAGTGTGACATTTTCTTAATGAGAAGATTAGGAAGTTGCCCTCAAAGAGCCTTATATAATGTATAAGGCCAAGGAACATATGGATAAAGTGTTGCTGGAGAAGTGTAAATATGACTCTAGAAGTAGTAAATGAAGGTTAAACATAAGCAGCTGGTCCAGGGGAAATGAAGAGGGGCAGAAAAAGGAAGCTGTCTGTTTTTGACTGGTATTTCATTAACCAGTAAGTCATCTTTATCTGTTATTTATTTCAAGTCACCTAGCCAAAATATATTGCATTTCAGAGTTTAAGGAAAACTTGTAAAAGTTGCTTTCATTTAGTTAAATTAACCAAAAAAGACATTCTAGCATTGCCTTTTAAATATACTTTAAATTTTGAGCTGCACAGATTTGTTTCCCTTTGTAAGAAAGCAGAACTTTGTTTTTTGTTTGTTTGTTTCTTGGGTTTTTTTTTTTTCTTTTGGTGGTACTGGGGATTGACCCCAGGGGTACTTAACCACTGAGCCACATCCCCAGCCCTTTTTATTTGTTATTTTGAGAGAAGGCTTTGCTTAATTGATGAGGTTAACCTTGAATTGGCAATCCTCCTGCCTCAGACTCCCAAGTCGTTGGGATTACTGGCAAGCGTCATCATGCCCAGCCTGTGTACAATTTGAAAATAAAGATATTACTAGTTGGTGGTTACTCCAATTGCATGGCAGAATTAAGTGAATTAAATGTCCCCCAAACATATTATTAAGAAGTATACCAAGGAGCTTATGTGCAGTGTTCATTCCATGGGGATGTGGAATTTATATCAGTCAATAAAATCTATCACTGGCATACTTCTGGTAGTAGGTTATATGAAAAATGAATGGTATAAAAAGTAAGAATTTTCCACTGAGACCGAATCATTACCAAAGGTGGTAAACTTTGGAAGCAGAACAAATGAAGCTAAAATTTTCATTTTGCTTCAAATTGTTTTCTGGGGTGAAAAGAAATTGCTTATGACTTGATTTTTTAAAATCCTGCCATGAAACTGCTAATTTTTCTAGACATCAAGGAAAAAATTAATGTATTAGCACCAACTAATAATGGGTTTTTGATGTCCTAAAATATATATGTAATGGTCTTGTTATACCTTACATTTCAGCTCTTGTAGTCTAAAGAAATAGTGTGTAATTTAGTAAATTAAATCTATTAGTCATGATGGGTTATACTGAAAAGCCCTGTAATTTTTCCTCTAGATACATGATTAATGTTAAAAGTTGCAAAAAATACAGGGCTGGGGATATAGTTCAGTTGGTAAAGTGCTTGCCTTGCAAGCACAAGGGCCTGGGTTCAATCCCTAGGACTGCAAAAAAAAAAAAAAAAAAAAAAAAAAAAAGTTGCAATAAATACTAAATGTTGATTTTATATCATAGAGCAAAAAATTTTAGACTACCCCAAGATAAAATGCTTCTGACCAATATTGAGTATGTACTTTAATAGGCAAATTTATATTTGCTTATAAACTTTCATTTAAGCTTTATCTTATATTAATTCATATTGGATAGTACATGTTTTGGTTTTATCCAGTTTGAGTTTTATTCATTTAGTTGACATTAATGCGATATACAATATAAGGCATTACTTTAGACAAGGTGCCTCTGCCCACAAGAAACTTAGTCTGGAAGGCAAGATAAAATGTGCACAAACGATAGTTGTTATACAATTGGAATATAATAAGTGCTCTAAATGAGAAATACAAAATGCATCATGAGAATTTAGTGGTGAAAAAGAACCTCACAGAGGATGTGGCTTTTGAGGAATAAGTAGAACTTACAAAGAGAGGAGGTGGTAAATAAACATGATAAGTATAATTTATGCCGGGCTCAGTGGCACATGCCTGTAATCCCAGCACTTGGGAGGCTGAGGCAGGAGGATTGCGAGTTCAAAGCCAGCCTCAGAACTTAGTGAGGCCCTAAGCAACTCAGTGAGACCCTGTCTCTAAATTTAAAAAATACAAAATAGGGCTGGGGATGTGGCACAGTGGGGGGCCCCCGGGGGTAAACCCCAAAAAAAACAAAAAAAAAAAAAAAAAAAGTATAATTTATTATCACATAATTATTATATCTAGTAAGTCCAAGCACATATAAGATACTGATGACATATCTATTAATGAGATCTATAAACATTCTCTGCATTCATGGAATTGGCAGTCCATTCGGATATGTATTCAAATACAAAACAAAAAATAGTACTCTAATTTTTAAATTTCTTTTGTAGTTGTAGATAGATAGCATGCCTTTATTTTATTTGTTAATTTTTATGTGGTGCAAAGAATTGAACCTAGGGCCTCTCACATGCTAAGCAAGTGTTCTGCCACTGAGCTACAGTCACAACCCCAGTACTCTAATTTTTATAAAGTCAACAAAATATAAAAATAGAAAGAGAACCCGGCAGGGTGGCACATGCCTGTAATCCCAGCAGCTCAGGAGGCTGAGGCAGGAGGATAGAGAGTTCAAGACCAGCTTCAGCAAAAGTGAGATGCTAAGTAAGTCAATGAGACCCTGTCTCTAAATAAAATACAATACAGGACTGGGGATGTGGCTCAGTGATTGAGTGCTCCCTGAGTTCAATTCCCAGTATGAAAAACAAACAAACAAAACAAAACAAAGAAAGAGGGATATTGCAAAATTATGCCTACTTAATGTAGAGAGAACTTAAATGTTGATTAACTCAATTATTTGAATCCAAAGTTTTGCTACATTTTACTCACTCATACCTTCATGTTGTCTTTACTAAAGTAAAATAGATATCAATAACCTATATTGAGTAATCTGAAGGAAATACTGAGTAGGAAGTTTAAAAACACATGTTTAAAGTATGCCACCTAAAAGGTAAACATATGAAAGAAATGTCTACTCCTATGTGGAGTTTGACTCCTAGCTCTGTCACAAACTGACTATATTAACTTGATGCCACAACTGTAAGACTCAGTTTCCCTGCCTATAAAACAAACCTAAAGGTATCCATTTAAAGGTATCCATAAACCAGAAGGTTTCCCATGAGAAATCAAAGAAATACATGTATAATGCTATACAAATGTAATGTAATTAATCTTTAGCTTCCTATTGAATTTTACTCAATAAAACAGGCAATTTAAATGACCTACCTAACAATCCTTACTAAATAAAAAGAACTATTTAATCAGGTTTTACTTTATGTTTACTTTGGGGTTAACCTGTTCAAAGAGGTAGAAGCCCACTATCAGAAACTTGCAAATCCAGTTGAAGCACTGTATTTTAGCAAAACTGGGAAGGTCTGCCTAGCCAAGTAAGTATTAGCATGCACATAAACCATAATTATTCATTTCCCAAAAACTTCATGCAGGTTTTAAGTTTAATGTCCTAAGGTCCTAAAATAGTTGTTCATTAGCCAAAAGAAATTCACTTCCAAATCATGCTACCATAAAATAAATGAAAATCATTTTTGAAATAGAAGTTTTGTTTGAAAATTAGTTTTTCTTATATATATGCATTATACACATATAGGTACATACATACATATGTATATGTATACACATATATACACACATACAGTCTATTATACATATTTAACTAAACATTTACTGAGAATAAAAGATCTTTATAATTCATGAATTTTAGTCATTTATAATCATTGCTAAATAATTTTTCAATATGACATAAATCACTTTCCAAAACCAAAGTCCAGGACTGCCAACTTCTACCAGTAGGCCCATCTTTCTCAGACTGAGCCACATAAGACTGAAGCCACTCCATTTATACAGTTTTCAAGAGTTTAAATTGACCACATGTACAATGGGTTCAGGGATTTCCTGTGATTTCTCCTTAATATGATTGGTCCTACATTCAAGTATAACAATATATTAATGTTTTATATTTGCCCAATTGCTCTAATGATGGTGGATTCATTAATGACTTATATACCACTTGGATCCATAAATCATAATTTTGGCAATTTGATAAAGGTCATCATAAATGCATTATTATAATAAATACATTGGAATTTCTGTGTGTTTAGGGGGGAGGATTGAACCCGAGGCCTTTGGCACAAGTGCTCTACCACTGCGCCAGGTTCCCAGGTTTTCAAAAAAAAAAAACAACACTTTCTTTCATTTTGAGATGGTGTCTCGCTAAGTTGCCCGGGTGGTCCTCTAACTTGTGATCCATTTGCCTTGGCCTCCTGAGTGGCTGGGATTACAGGCACATGCCACCTCACCTGGCTTGGAATTTCAATTATACATTTGAATTACTTTACTTGCCTCCTTCCTATTACTGATGTGTGATCTTTCAGGCAGCAATAAGCAGAAATAATCTTTTATAAACCTTTATTTCAATAAAAGAATTAGAACCAATTCTTACGAATGAGTCTCAGAAAACTATTGATAAATAGCCTTAGGTTCTTTAACAAATGACATTAATAGGTGAGTCCTCCACAGATGGTCAAGAATTAAAATTTCTGCCTTACAACTTCCTTTTTAAATGCTCGGTCGGGAAGTTTGAATTTTCAGAGTTTCTACTTTTCAATCTTTTGTTAATATTTCATGAGACTATGGGAGGGGTAGCAAAGACACCAATGGCCCTAAGGAGAGAGGGGCAATGACAACACCAATGGCCCTAAGGTCTGAACCGGTCACTCGGCTAGAAGTAGTTAATGTCTAATGACAGGATACGATACCGCCTCCCCTAAACGAGTTAATTAATTGATTTCGGTACTGGGAATGTAGCCCAGAGTCCCACGCATGTTAGGCAAGTGCTCTGTCACTGAGCTACACCCCAGGCTTTTTCTTCTTTCTTAATTCGTCCGCGCAGCGCCTCCTGCCGGTTCCAAGGCGCCACTCCGGACTGGGCACAGACTGCGCCAGTTCTGCGGGCGCGGGAAAGAGCGCTCGCCCCGGACTCCACCGCCAGCGGCGACGCTGGCCTCCTGGCCTCCCAGAAACCTGCTGGGCGAACTCGGGTCCCAGGGCTGCGCGAACGCGAGCGGCCTCGGCACCCGCCCTCCACGGCAGCAAGCAAGAGGCCCGACTTCACCTGGAGAGAATGCAGGGGCCCTAAAGTCACGCCGGCGCCCCAATTATCCCGTCACTCCTCCGGTGCGTCGCGGCCATGGATTCAGGATGAAGCGGCCTCAGAGTGGACTCAATTGCTCCCCCGGTGTCAGGCCCGACGCCCAGGGTCGCTTCTGCCCTCTCCACGCCTCACGCCTCACCGAGGTGACTCCGCGGTCGCTGGATCCAGTTCGGCGACCTCACCCCGCGCTGCGCCCTCCACTGCCCGCGGCCAGCCGCTAGGGCGGAGCTGGGCTCAAGGCTCCCCGGTCCCCCGCAGGCTTCCCGCGTTGACCGCACGAGCAGTCGGCAGTATTGAGAGCAGTGGGCAGTACTGACCAAGTCTTATCTCTCCTCTCCGCGATCTCCCCGGGGTCGCTGCCAGCGCACGGCCGTTTGAATCCCCCAGTGTGCTTCTCAATGAGTAAGACAGAAGTAGCTCAAATAAACGTTAACCGACTGTGAGAAAACCTGTTCCTGGCAGTCCGCAAGCTTGCAGCGTCTCTCCAAGATCGGGGGCCTGCCCACTGTCGTCTCAGGACCCTCCTTTCCTCCACGGGGCGGGCCAGACTCACGCGTGGCTGACCCCAGACACCCGCGTGGGCTTTCGGACCGACGCTCCTGCTTTGATTGAAGGAAGCAAGCAAAGCTCCTGCGAAGCTTTGGAGGAAGGCCGACTGCGTTAGGTGCTGGCGCGACGTCGGTGCGGTCCCTGGACCCGGCGAGGGCTGCGGAGCGAGAAGTGCGTCAGGGGAGACAGGGGTGGTCACGCAGCTGGTCTACACCAGAGGCTTTCCTGGAGTTTTGGGGGGTTTGTGAGACTTTCTAGTGGACGCCGGCAATGAGAAAAAGCCTCATCGGCACAAATGAGGCCTCTCCCTCCCCTTGGCTATCCCTGCCCACCGCCCCCGCCAGGTCTCTTTCACCCCTTTGTCCATCCCCCCACTCCACCTTCGTCAAGTTACCCGCCTTGGATCTCTCTTCTTTCCTCCCCATTGCCACTAGGTCTTTTCCCTACCACTTCATTTTCTCCAACCTCCTCCCCTCTCCTTTACGTCTCTTTCGTCTCCCATCCTCTCTCTATTAAGCGGCCTCCTCTCCCTTTCCTCTCTTCCGTTTGCCTTCACTCTAATCCATTTGAGTGCTCATAACGTAATTATTTCTTTTAGTTTATGTGGACATAAGCTATCCCCGGGTACAAAGGCTAATTTCACCTACTTTTTTTCCCCTTAAAACCAAAACACACTTTCAGGTATACAAGGGGTGCTGCATAAATATTGAATACATCTTCAAAAGGATCACCACAAGAAGTTTCCCAGCGGTGGTCGAAGGCCCTCAGTTACATTGGTTGTTAAGATAAGACCGTCCTTTGGCCTGCAAGTTCAAAGACAGAGCGGGGCTGCCTCTTAAAAAGCCGTGCTAGGGGCACCTGGGGGCCGGGGTCGGGGCTCCTAAAAAAGCTTCTCTAGGAGCTGGGCAGCAGGCTATGGGCTCAGTCTGTCTGTCCCGCCCTCGCCAACGTTGCAAAAACCCTGGCCTGCCATCCACGCATTCGAAGAACGTTCCCAGTCCCGAAGTTGTGGCTCCAAAGCTTCGAGCTAGCAGCTGGCATGAGAGCGTGCTGTCCACCTCTCAGGCTTGATCTGCAGCCCTGGCTTTCTCTCTAGGCATCAGTTCACTTCCTGTAGAAAGGCCCTGGAGGAACTGTAGCGCTGTCCAGCCTGAGACTCGTGATGTCCAGAGGCCTGGGGTCCTTGGGCAACACTCCCAGGGTCGAAATATAGAGAGCCATGGCCGAGCTCAGAGCGTCTAACACGTGGCTTCTTTCTGCTCTGGATAGTTTAACATTTATATTTTTTATAATTTGTATGTAGTATATACTAGATACAATAATGAAACTTTTATTGATTACCAGAGCATGCATGGAGCATGTATTAACTGTGGGCACGAGTAGAGTGTCTCCAAAGAAAAAGAGATTGCAAGGACTGAAACTTGGGGAAATTTAGGGCCAAAATACAACTCTTACTCTCAATTGATGGAAGTGGTTTTAGGCAAGTCACAAACTTTCTCTTTTTTATTTCATCATCTATAAAATTGTTGAATAATCTTTACGATTATGAAGGTCTTTTCCAGCTGAGACTCTCCAAAACAAAGAGGTTTTCTTAAAAAAATTCAATTAATTTTTGAATTCATTGTTTTTGCTATTCTTCCTCTTAACCTTTGTTACCTCTCTTTAGAGAAGAGGGAAAATAGCTTAAATAGGAGAAAACATTCAGAGAAGTCTGCAAAAACAGATAATAAGAACTAAAGTGAAGAGATCCATTAATGTAATAGAATGTATCAAATTTTCTCAGTAAAAATGAATCAAAAGAAGAGCCCTTTAGACCTCAGCCTCTGGTTCAGTTTATGAAGGAACACTGAATCTCAAGTCTGCAGAGGGCAGGATGTGTAGTCAATAGGTAGGCCCCAATACACTTATATCTCCAGGCTGCCAAAAGGAGGACTCTGAACTTTAGTTGTTGGTTCCACAAAGAGTGTCTAAAAGTGGTTGTGCTAATGCTCCAAGGATGAGTGGTGGCACTTGGTCCTAACTTAAGTGGAGAAGAAATGACTGGGGAAGAGAAAAATGAGGCTTTTAAGGAGTCTTCAACAATGGTGCCACCTTAACTCAAAGCCCTGTCTTTCCCTTTAGCTTATTATGTTTACACATGACATAGCCAAGAGAGTGGAGGGACACTATGCCATATCTACTCTTTGATTTAACCAGCAGTCAGCATCTATTATGAGTTAGGCATTAGGTGCTGGGGACACTACATGGAATAAATGTTGATGTCCACTTCACAAAGTAGTGAGAAAAATGAATAGTATGAAAAATTGCATAGCAATATGTGGGTGTCATGGGAACAATAAGGAGAAACACTGGAGTCAGGGCCAGGGAGAAGCTCTCCAGAGGAAAGGCCCTTAAGTTGACCTTTAAGGAAAGAGCTAAAAGGGGCAGTTAGGAGATATGTGTGGGCACCCAAGGACCTGCAGAAAGGTCTGAGGCTAGAATAGCTTCCTCTGGAGAAGTTCAAGTAATACTTTAAAGCAAAGACATGAAAAAATTAAGTAGTAATAAGTAAATACAGCGAAAGAAAGAAAGAAAGAAAGAAAGAAAGAAAGAAAGAAAGAAAGAAAGAAAGAAAGAAAGAAAGAAAGAGCAAGCCAGCCAGAAGGGACTATATCTTGAAAGGTTTTGGATTCTGAATTTGAACTTTATCCTAAAAGCTATAGAAAAGCTTTTAAGTGGGAAACACATGATATGATTTGCTTTTTACTAATATCATTTTGACACTAATATTGAGAACAAGTGAGAAGGTTGGGTAGATTGTAGGAAAACCAGTTAGGAGACTATTGCTGAAATACCTGAAAGAAGTGATGAGAATTTGAATTTAGGCAGAGATAGTGGCTGTGGAAATGAAATTGAGAGAGGACAGGGAGAGAGGGAGGGACTGATACAAGAGATAATAAAAAGGAAGACTTAGAGAACCTGATGACTAATTGAATGTGAGGGGTGAATGAGAGAATAGATTCCCAGGCTTCTGGCTTAGGTCTGTGTAAATTCAATGATGCCCCTTATTGAGAGAAGTTAGAATTGGAAGACTATTCCTTTTGGGACTTACTGAGTTTGGTGTGTCTATGAGATACCCAAGTGGAGATACAGAAGAATGGACAGTTAGCTCTGGAGTTCAGCAGTGATCTGGGCTGAAGGTTGGAATTTAGAAGTCACAAATGTAAAAATGTAGCCAAAATCCTGAGTTTAGATGAAGTCACTCAAGGCGAGTTAAGGAATAATTTTAGGAACCAGCGATGTAACAAGCCATTAGAGGAAGAGGAACCTTTGAATTACATTAAGAATGAATGGCCAGTAAGGACAGAAGGAAAACAGGCATCATTTGGGGGAACACCTATTATCTTCTAGCCAATGGCCCAGGGTTCTGCCCTCTCTCCTCATGCTGGATATTGAACTCAGAACCTCAAGCATATTAAGCACACCTCTACCACTGAGTTACAGGGACTTTAGTCTCCCAGGGACTTAATATACATTATTTCCTTGTATGTTCCCTGCCCCTAGAATCTAGTAACTTCAGGAGATAGATGTTTTCAAATAGAAGAACTTTTCAGAAGTTCTGAAAAGTTAAATAACTTGGCTATAATATGTTCAGCCTATGGAATCAGAGAAAACCTAGGTTCAAATTCCACCTCCCAATAGCTATGGGAAATATGAAGATACTTAATTTCTCTGAGTCTCAATTTCTTCACCTGCAAAACAAGATTAATTAAACCTGTGAACATTAGATGAGATAACATATATAAAATGTCTTTTATAGCATTAATCACTGGTTATTATCCTTAACTACATATGACTGTTTTTTTAAAAAAAATAAATGTTATTGTGTATATTTAACATTGTACAACATGATGTTATAAGATATACATTTACATAATAACTATAGTGGCCATTAACATACTCATCATCTCAGTTAACTGTTTTTCCACAGGTTTCATGAGTAGCTATAGTTTACTCATTTAGCAAAAATCCTGAATATGAGACACTATTATTAACTGTGGTTCCCATGTTGTAAATTAGATCTTTCAACTTGTTTACTCTCTATATGATTTACTTTCTTTCCTTTGACCTGTATTTTTCCATTTCCTTTCTCCCCAACCTTGGTAAACCCAGTTTTGTCCCCTACCTCTATATATTTGACCTCCTAGGTTTTTTTTAGATTCATGCAATATTTTCAATATTTTATTTCTGTGTCTGGCTTATTTTAAGCCTGTCCATGTAGTGGTAAATGGCAGAATCTCCTCCCTTTTCGAAGTTTTAAGGGTTGAATAATATTTCATGTATATATGCATATATAATGTGATATATAATGGAATATATATTCCATTTCTTTATCCACTGGCCTATTGAGGGAAATCTAGGTTGTTTCCACATCTTGGTCATTGTGAATAATGCTGTAATGAACATGGGCATGCAGATATCTTTACCAGAAGGTGACTTCTCTTCCTTTGGGTATATAAACTGAAAAACAGATTGCTAGGTTCACATGTTGCTACATCAACTTGAGTGTCACTATCTCTTCTTTAGCCCTTTGACCCAAACATGGACCACAAATTATCATCTGAAGTTCATAGCACACAACTGAGACCTAAGCCAAGCAAAAGTATAATGATAATCCAGAACCAAAGGTTTGGGCACAGGCGAATAAGAATGAATGCATAGAGCAACATAAAAACAGATAACCTGAAAGTTTGTCATTTCAGTTTGGGAACCCCTATAGGGGTAGCATCTTCCTGCCTAACCCTGGGAGAAGTCATCTTTCCCACACTACCTGGGAGCACCCCAAAGACCCTATCTACCTGAAAGTCTATCAAAGTGCATCCAAAAGGAAGTCAGGATTGCTGCTCAAGTCCAAGACCTACCTTCCAAGATTGTATTACCTGATAACCTGCCCCTTCCTGCCCCTCTCTGAACACTTTCTTCATGACTCTTAGAGTCATGTCTAACTCTAAGAGTATGGTCTTATTCTATGATCTAAACAGGAGAACCTTATGAGAACCCCAAATGAACCCAACACTCTTATATAAGAGTTATACACTTCAATATTCCTAGAAAAGATAAAACACCTTGTATTAACTCTTAATCTTTCATGACCCTTAGGTCTTCTACATAAAAGTCACTGTAAAAAGTGGGTTTGGAAAAGCCAGAAACCAACAATAGTCTAAGTATAACAAGACATTATAGCAAAAGAAGCCTACCAAAAACTGAAGGTAAGAGAAAGATTTTGTTAGTATAATCAAGAAAAAAGTCCATGATATTTATGTTATGAAAAATAAAAGCTGTAAGTACATATAGAATTGAATAAATTATTGGTTAGTGTTCACTCATGTGTTTTTAATCCTCTAATATGATTAGGTATTTCAAAGTATAGAGACTTTTGATCATGGCTTTAGCACAATTCACAATGGCAGTTCTTTAATTTTTTTCTTCACATTTGTTTCAAGGAATGTAGAGACATATTTGCCCTGGGGCTTCCATCCTTTCACCTCTAAGGTGAGGATCCTATGCAGGTTTTTTGAAAACTAGGTATAGAACTTCATTAAGCAAATACTTCAAGTCCTGGCCTATTTTGCCCATTCTAAAAGGCTGCATGTGTGACTCAGTGGTAGGTGCTTGCCTAAGCTTGTACAAGGCTCAGGGTTTGATACCTAGCACCATGAATAATTTAATAAAAGCCATTTCCATTAGCCATTTTAATGGTGATAGCTACCTGTGAAACATAGAAAAGTTGAAATGTATTAGGATTTATATAAAATTTCTTTCATTAGTCCCAACATCTGTTTTTTTTTTTTTTTAAATGGGGAATTACCTTCTTTAGGTTTAGAATTTTAATATCACCTGCCAATAGGGCAGTGGGTCTCCTCTCAACAATAATGGAAAAGAATTGTGGTAAAAGAAGTACAAGAAATTTTGGGCTATTCTTTTTTGTTTGTTTGTTTAAATATTTTTTCCTAGTTGTATATGGACACAATGTTTTATTTATTTTCATGTGGTGCTGAGGATCAAACCCAGCACCTCACAGGTACTAGGCAAGCACTCTACCACTGAGCCACAACTCCAGTCCCTTTTCTTTGTTAATTAGACTTCTTTACTACCAGACTTCTCAGAGATGCTAGTGATTAATGTACATTGTGAAGTTTCAGATGTATTTGATGACAAAATCTTTTTTCTTGAAGTATCTAAGGAGACATGAATTTAAAGAAAACTGCTATTTGCCATTACTATCTGATCATTATCAGGATAGCATGCTCCCATTGGAGAAAGTCATTTGAATGCTCTCTTACTATTGATATAACATTCACCTCCTCCAGCAGAGGCTCCTTAATCTTTCAAACTTCCTCCCTGACTGACAGGAGAAGCTTCTACATACAACCATGGAAACTAACACATACTTGTATCATGACATATTTCTCTATTCCTGTTTTCATGTTTTCTTGTTCCTTTTTTGTCTCATATTAGGTTCATGTGGTACCTAACACATGGAAATATGCAATATTTATTGAATGATAAGTATTAGAAAATTTGATATTTGATCAGAGGAATGTCTTTGTTGAGGATATGTCCTGGGTTCTCCGTAGGACCCCAGTGTGTAGAAAGATAAAAAGTACACTTCCCCGCTGTTGACACACACTCTAGACAAACACCTATTCCTTATTCTTTTGTCCAGGCATCCTTAATCATTACCAAGAGCTCCTGTGAGTGGAACCATAGCTGTGTAATTCCATTGGATTGTTTCCATAAGTTTTAGCTCAAGAGAGAAAACATGACTAGGGAAAAGGAATCCTTAATTACATCTTAAAAATATGATCAAAAGCAACACTTAAGAAAAGTGTTTCCAGGGAAGAGCTGAGGATGACACTCAGTTTATAATAATTTATTTTCCCAAACCTCAGAACATGTGATCAAAGCTGATATACATTATCTCAGGCTTGGTACCAGGGTGACTCATTTTGTTCTTATTTTTTTGAAGTTATTATTTGGATGAATAAATAGATGAGAATGTGTCAAACCAGGGCAAGCCAACCAGCCAGGTGTAGATGCTAAGTGTCCTGCTGCATGATCTGCACTCATTTTTTTTTAATTTTTATTTTTTACAAAGAAGCTTTGGCCTTTGGCAGCTTGAGATACTATCATGTAATTTAGGCCCTTTTGTGTCGAGATAGGAACACAGCATGTTAGAACTTGCAAGAGGAGGACAATGGAACCTCCTCATTAGAGGTGGAGGAGGTTGCAATCAGATTAGTTATTAGGTAAATTGGTGTGATACAAGTCCTCTTGACAACCTGTGTGCCCAACATGAGGATCATTCAGTTAATCTAGGCCAGGGATTTAAGAGATTGATATACAGTATGGCTTCAGCTCAAACCAGTTAATCCTCCTTCCTAACACACCACCAAAGAAGGAAATAAAACTATAAGTTCTAATTCCTTCCCTCTCCTCCCATAAGGTGTGCTTATGTTGATTTGTTGGTAATTTTTGGCAGATCTCCCAGGAAGACTAAAAATTTGATAAATTCAATAGCATACTTAGATGAAATAGATAAAAGCTTCCTAGTTTAGAATCTAAATAAAGAAGGAACAAGCAATGTGTTTTTCTGAGGACCTGATGGTATGGAGGTACAATTCCCTAACAATTCTAAACATTTTACAAAGTTCAATGCAAATATCTCATCGGTTTATACGAAAGGAATTTTCCTCCCCTTCCTCTAAATATGGCCTAAAGAAAGTAGGAAGCAGATGTGGGACCAGTCATTGGAAGGTCAATGAGGTGCATTTTTGAGCCCTAGGTGTTATCTAACAGTGGTATCTAGAGCTCCTCAAAATAGTCAAGTGCCTTTTCTGCTGATAATACTGTGTGAAAGATGGACAAAAACATTTCTGAAGTTCCTTCCAATGAAGA
>JAJEJO010004968.1:0-14782 GCA_020662805.1 Glaucomys volans | reverse complement strand
GACAAATGCTTTCATGTAAATTCCTTTATTGTGTTATTTTTTTCTGTTGAACTGTTTTCTTTTCTGTTTTTAAATAGTAGCTTCATTGAGATATAATTTATATACTAAGACTTTTACTGACTCTTAACACCTTTTTTAAGAAGTCGGAGAAACTTGATGCCAAAGAACAGAATAAGCCTTAATTGTAAAACAAATTAACAACTGTTCACAAGCCCATGTTTCACTAATGTTTAAATTTAAATATGATTTCAAGAACAGATTGGAAAGAAAAAAAACATTTTGAAGTAAATGCAGAGAAAAAGGCAAAGTTTAAGGACAGAATAAAAGCACCTGAAAAAGAACATAAAAGAATAAAAGTGACATAAAGTATGTATGTGTATGGGGGGGCAGGTAATGAGTGTGAGGCCTGGAAACTAAGTTTGTTGAATATCAAGAGGGTGGATCAGGGCTTTTGAGAGAGGATGGGAAAGATTAAGAGACCAGCCAAGTTAATTTGGAAACAAGCCAGGTTCACATATAATAAGCTAAAGAACTGTCTGAGAGGATAGGTAATTCAAGAAGGTGGCCAAGGAAGGCTTGCTGCACATGGAGTAAAGATAAAACAAAGTAGACTGATGTCTGAAGTTTAGCTCAAGGGGAAAAATAACCTGTATATAAACCTGGACTACAAAACAAAGACGAGCAGCCCATACCCTATTAATCAAAGATTCATGTTGTGCTTCTGCATTGTATTTTGATTCCAGTCTAAACTGAATGATTCACCAGGAAAACCACATTGAAAAAATTGTTACATCATTAGTTCAAATGTATACTAAATAATCTATTTTTTAGAAAGAAATGTAATTATAGGATCCAGTTAAAACATTTTTTAAATATCACACATAGAGAAGAAATTTGTATTTGAATTTGAAATATGACTTCTTAAATTTTCCAAATGTCTCAAGTACAAATGCATTGTAATTAGTGTAATGATGATTGAATTATTTGGTATTTATTATGAATGCTATAAAACTTAAAAATATCCAATGACTTTTTCACATCAGAATTTGTTTCACTTATTATTCTTTCCCAAAAGAAATTTCTGTTTTTACTCAGGGTGCATTATAGGCACTGTATAAATTAATTCATGCCATTGCTAATTAGAGCATAATTAATTAACTAAACAAATAGAAAACTTATTATTATAACTAAATGTAATGGAAAATTTTAAGCTGCTTTGTTTTTTACCACTTTGTACCACCAAAACATAATATTTTCACTTTTCAACCAAATTAGTCTTTTTATGTTATTTATTGCAAATAACCAGTTAGGCTTTTTGTTAAGCCTGATTAAATCAGAGTGTTTGTATGTAAATTTAGCCATAACTGAGATTGCACAAATTACCAAAGTTATGGTCATTTGTTAATGCTTAAAAATATGTATACCTTACTAGCATTTAAAAATTCATGTATGTTTGTGTACATTGTGTGCTCTTGGTAAAAAGAGAGATTTAAAACTCTGCTTATTCAGATATTTGAAAAACTTTATAAATACACAATAATATAAATAATTAAATGAACTAACACTTCTAAATGTTTTTTGGATCACAGATGTCTGAAAATCTGACAAAAACTACAGCTTCCTCTCCCTGGGGAAAAAAATCCACACATATATATGCACGTGACATTTTGCTTACAGTTTTACAGAGTTTATGGACTCTCTGAAGTCAGCCTATGGACCCACGAAGGTCCATGAACTCTGGGTTAAGAACCTCTGCAATAAACCCACCCTTTGTTTCAGTAAGATGGAAAACTATTAGAAACTATGACTAAGCTTTCATTCTTTAGGGGCATATATCAAAAAGGAATACTTTTTAAAAAATCTATTCTCTAAAAATCTTTGGCTCAGTTACCCCTCCTGCTTAGCCTTAAAATGAGGACCAATTTCCTTTGGGTCAAACCTCCAACTCTTAGTGTCTTGACTTTCTAAATGCTTGACAACTATAGACACTTTAATGAAATCCAAATGGGTGAAATTCAACACTTCATTCTGATGCTCTTTACAGATGTTCTTAATAAGGACACTGAAGAAGTCCTTAGAAGGCTAGCTTCACACATCAGCCAAGGAAAGAAGGAATTCATTGGAAAATGCAGATAATAAGCAATTTTGGAGTGTTCCTGTACCAGTCAATGCTGAGTCCTTACAACATAAACCTATAATTAGCTTCGTAGGGAAGTCTGTGGATACATAAGGGTAAACCCTGCTGATGGATTCCTGGGTAGAGATGGTGTTAGACCACACTACCTTCTGATATTGGATATATTCTGCCCAGAATGATTTTTCCTCATCAAGACTTCATTTCTATAAGGGACTAATTCTTTCTTAATGAACTCAGGAAGAAGAAGCTGTAACAATCACCATCAGTTATCATATTATTGAAACAATTATTTTAATAGAAGTGAGGATAATTACTTTGAAGATAATTACTAGAAACTTTATGAATCCTAGAATTTTGTGAGAATGGATGTCGTAACATTATCTAAGTTGATTAGGCCACCATAATAATTTTGTGCTTCTACTCCCTGTATTTGCCAACTGCAGATAAAAGCTCACCTGAAATCTGTCTTCAAAGTTCTGAATAGAACAGTTACAGTCTGGGAAATGATTTCCCTGAACAGCCCCTGAGGCCATTTGGACATTAGAGTTTGCACACACAAATGGACACATACATTTAGATTAAATATGTTTACCAATGAATTTACAATCTTGAAAGTGAAAAACTACTCCGTTTATCTGACAAGATATTAGTGTTAAAGGCCATTAAAATTTTCAAAAGAATGGTGTTGGATTTACAGGAATGTATGGAAGTGAGACAGGTTAACCTGAAAGGGAAGACCAGAAAGAAAGATACTCAGAATTTTGCATTGGATTGATCAGAGTTCTGAATTCTGATCCAAAGCCTGTCACTCTTATTACCTACAGAGCTTTAGGCAATTTACTCCGCCCCACTGCTACTTCCCCATTCACCTCTTTCTTCACTCATGAAATGAAGATAATGCTGACCTACCGAATAAGAAGGTCATGTAAATTTAATGTTATATTCACAATATTCCAGTTATTTTAAGACTAATTGGATAGGTTTTTTGCATTTGTTAAATTGGTATCTTATGCTTATAATGTAAATAGAGATGGCAGCAAAATAAGTGCGACACAATCAGTAATTAGAATAACATTAAGTTAGAGAGTGACTAAGGAAAAATATGGAAAGGCAGAGAGGAAAGGGGAGGTTCTAGAATTAGCTTGCATCTTAGGAAAATCACATAACTTTTCTGCTCCTCAGTTTTCTCAATCTCAAATGAAATGAAATCCCCTGTGTGGCTCCTAGTGATATCTTCTTTACTTTGGTCTCTTTCCGGTAGAACAGTAGAATGTAAGTTCCAAAAGTGTAGAGGTCTTGTTTCTGGATCACCCATGCATCCCGAGCCACAGTGCTCATTAAGCTGCTCCGTCCAATTCTATACATTTCCCAAAGTCCCTTCAGTTCTAATGTGATTCTTTTTGAATAAAAAATGTTTATGAACTGTGGGTATAACTCAGTGGTAGAGCATTTGCCTAGCATGTGTAAGGTTCTGGGTTCAATCCCCAGCATTGGGGGAAAAATGTTTATTATAAAAAATTTTGAGCACATAGTAAAATAATATAATAAACTTCCAAGCATTCATCATTCAGTATCATCATCTTAATTTCTATATTTGTTTCAGATATGTTTTTAAGAAATAAAACATAAAAATAATTGAAAACCCCCTCTCTGCTAGTTGCTAATTTCTTCCCTTTTTCTCCTCAAGGATAAACACTATCCAGACTTTGGTGCTTATTATTTCCAAGAATATTTTTATGTTCACTGTGTTTACCTAAACTACATATTATATTTCAAAGTACATGAATTATAAAGACTTGCCTTTCCACAACTTGCTTTTTTTCCCACACAACATTAGGTGCTTAATACGTGAAGTATTCATCTGGTCATTTAACTACTAGGATATTCCATTATGTGAATATTCCAGATTTATCTATCCACTGCCCTGTCAGTGGTAATCTATGTTCTTTTGAGTTTTGCTCCATTAAAAACAGTATTTCAGAAAACATTTTTATCTATGCTTCTTCAGATGTGCTTGAGTTTCTCTAGTGGACTAACTGGATTGAAAGGGTATGTGTCTTCAACTTCAGAATGTCTAATTCACTTGCCTATATTCTTATTGAGATGGGTCAAATTATTTCTTTTTTTTTTCTTTTGGTATGGGCAGGAAATGAAGTGTTAATCAAATTAACAGGAGTGTCAATCTCTGTATTTCTCACTTTTTCTCTCTCTAAACAGAAATGGGGTAAAATCTTTTTGGGAGTCAAGAAGATTAACATAAATAAGGAGATTTCAAGTGGATCTAGATGGGATCCACATTAAAGCATGGCCATGTCTTGTCATCACATTATAATATTTACAACATAGCACTGTCAATATGTGATGTTGCAAAAACATAATGCCACATGGTAAATATTGCAGAAGCCTTTTAATAAATCCCTTTGAGAGCCCTGACTCTTTATGACCCAGTTCACAAATGAAATAATTTTTAGAATTGAGAAGCACTGACTTTTTAGCCTAAAATAATAGGAAATGTTAAGTTCTGATCATAATACCAATTGAACTACTGCTTTAATTCTTTCCTTAAGTAGGCAACATGTGTATTAGTTTTACATCATGATTCAAATACTAGATCTTGTGCAATTTGTTTAGTCCTGTATTTCAGACGACCTGTTTGGAAGGTAGGTTATGGGAAAAGTTTCTCAGGTTCTGCAATTAAACAGGTTCCTTAAAAAATAAAAATATAAATATAATAAAGTATATGAGAGTATTTGTCTTATCTACTTAATGTAGTTCTTTTTCTAGATTAATTTTCTTATTTGGATAAAAGATGTAGGACATGATCAGTCCAGTTTCACTGCAAAATTTACCTTGGTAAAAAGACAGGAGCTATTACATTCTATCTTGTCAATGATCCATGGATAATGGGTCACCAGGGGATTTAAGAACTGTATCTTTCAGTGCTTGCCAGGGAGGTATATCAATGTGCACTGATGTGAACCATAACACGACACACCTTGAAGAATCCTCAAAACCCTGCAGGCACTTTCTCAAGCTGCCTTTTTGAAGATAAGGACCAAAAGTTGTCAGTTACTGATGGCATTTTGTAAATAATTTCAATAACAATGATTTTTACTATTTCTACATGTTATTTTTGAATAATTAGTCCTTAGGTTTTTTTAAAAAAATTTTGCTCCCATTACATTAGAGGTAGTTATGTTTATACTGATAGGAAAAAATATACATATTGTTTTACTATTAATAACAGAAAGAGAAGGAAGTTGCAAAATAGTATGATCCTGTGTGTGTGTGTGTAAGTACACACATTTGCATATCCAGAGCGAAACATCTGGGAAGATACACCAAAAATATTCAGCCAATATCTCTGGGGAATAAAGAATTAGGAGGATTAATGGAGAAGGAAGATAAGAGATTTATTTTATACATTTCTATACAATTTAACTTTTTTTTTTAACAATAAACATGATTGTTTTTATCACCTGAAAAACATTTATTTTTCAGTGTAAAAATATTACTTTCAATCAACAGTCTTCTGTAGAATCTCTAAAATTCCAATAATTTTAAGAAAACAAATGATATGACAGTTTCAAGTAGAGATCATATTTGTTTTTTTAAAGTAAACATTTTTATGGGACAGAAGTGATGTGATTTCTGGTTATTTTCCAGATTTTGTGAAGTTAACAATAATTTTCTAAAAATGTACTTGAGTGGGCTGTGGACGCAGCTCTGTGGTAGAGCACTGCCTAGCATGCAAAGGGCCCTCAGTTCAATCCCCAGTGCTGCAAACAACAATATCAACAACAGAATTTACTTATGTGTTACTTAATGATAACCATAAGTCTTCCAAGCTAGAGAGGGCATTATAAACTGTGTAGTATAAATTCTCATTTTACAGATGAGAAACTGAGTCTCAGAGAGGTTAAACGTCTTATTCATAAACAGTTCCAGAGCTTAAGACAAATTAAATCCATCTTCTGACTTCATGTCCCTGGCTCTCTCATAAAATGGCCTCCCGCTCTGACATTTTAGTGTGATGTTAATATTTCAAACATATAAAAAGCAGTTCAGATTAGCTCTGATCTTATACCAAGCATATACTCACACCTCAACGCATACATCATTATCACATCAAATTAATGTTATTTATATGGAAGCTAATTAAGAAACCATTTAATAACAATATTTCAATTAACAAATTGAAAATTATTTTTACCCGTTGGTTTTTCTCATTTTAATCAACTATCACATTGTGTTTCTTCTTCCTCCTCTGAGTTAGTGAATGAACTAAAAGAATGAAGAACTAATAAATAAAATATCAAAGCCAAAATGTCTATTAATATGAAAAGGAAAAATTGAAATTTGAAACAGCAACAATAGAAAAGTAGACATGTGGAAGAGACTATGGAAGACCAGTAAGAATCAAAGCAGAGGAAATGTTGACAACTTCAAGGACAGTGAGTAAATAAGTAAAGTGGATTGAGATTTGCTTTATTTTTATTAGGGTGAGCAGGTCGTAAATGGCTGATGGATGAGATAAAGGGAATGATGGTGTCAAAGGCTAAGGAAGAAGTTCTCCCTCTAATACACATAAGAACTACCTGAAGTGTTTGTTTAAAATAGAGCCTTCAGTCTTTATCACCAGAAATTCCAATTCACCCACAGGATTAGGTAGGGAGGCCCAGAAATGAGAAGCTTGGGTAATACTAACACTGATAGGTTTGAGTACCAAGAGGCTAGAATTACTGAAGCTCTTAAGAGGAAGAAAAGAACAGAGCCAGGGCAAAAAAATCTAGAAATGAGGAAAGATGGGAACCGGAGTTCTGAAAGGAAATCAGGAAGAAAGAAAGGGAAACTGGAAAACAAAGATGTAACTGAATCAAGCAATGGTTTAGAAGCCAAGTTAGGATTTATGTGGGTCCGTGAAAAAAGACTGCTGGAGGTAATAAATCAAGATGAAAAAGAAGATATATTGATCAAACTAAGGATTCATTTTGGATTTTTAAAATAATAAGAATTGCATTTTTCCTTTAGAAAAGAGCATAAGTGGTAGTCATGGAAAGTTGAAAAACACAAGAAGGGAAGTACACCCTCAGTTTGTCAAGTATGGAACGGCTATTAACATATATTTTCTGCTAGCCTTTGTTTCTGCTTAGTTTTTGGAAAGTTCTGTTTGTTTTATATAGTTGAGATAATTCTGTATATGTCATTAAATATCCCGATCTAACATTAGCATCTCCTAACATAAGGTTATAAATGGAAACTATTTTTTAACATCTGCCTAATATTAACAATAGTCGATTCTCCTATCTTTCCTGTTAATATAACTTAAGGTTTTTTCAGGTAGTCATGGGTCTCAGGGAAGGCTGACTCCATTTTTGCACATGGAAGGCGATGTTTATTTAGTCTTAGCCAATCCTGATATAAGTCATTCCCCTCATCAGTGATTGGCTGAGGAAAGGCAAATGGCTTACTTCTGGCCAATAAGATAAAAGGACAAGTGTACAGGTTGAATTTGTGGAGGAGATTCTTAATTCTTGAAATCATTCTTTTTTTTTTCCCCCTCATGGAATGTGTGTGAGGAGGAAACAGTGGAGCTGCTGCAGCCATCTTGTGGCCATGAAGGGAGGCGGGCCTGTACACTGAGGATGGAAAAACAGGAAAGTGGGAAGAACTGGGCCGAGGTGATCTTGTCACTCCTATAAATTTCCAATCCCTAGACCCTACCTGGTGGCTTCTTGTCACATGAGAGGATAAACCCCTGCTTGTTTAAATCTATTTTAGGTGAGTTTTCTGTTTCTTACAGTAGAAGGCATTCTAACAAATATAGCACTATAATTTACTGAAGAATTTTCCTCTTGTATACTACATAGATTATTGATAGTATTTCACTATTAGTTTTTGTCTGGGATAGTTTCAAGAAAAGAAGTTACATGACTTAGTAATAAAGTAATTTTGTGTGGGGGGAAAAACAATGAGCAATAAAAAGAAACAGGAATGGACTTGAAATATCTCAGGTCATCAAAGCTGAAATCACTTTAAATCTCCACTCCCTTTTTTGCTCATTGTTGTCAGCAGAGGTGATTATCAGTGGTCAGTTACATTTTAGGAGGAAAAATTGGGAAATACAATCTCAATATAACACATTAATAAGGGTGAACACAGATAATTCTCCAAAATACAAAAGCTATTCCTGTTTTTTGCAGAGACCTGTTAGGTCTCATCAATATTTTCTCTTTCCTTATAATAATGACATTAAAGTTACTTTGGTAATAAGAAAACCAGTTCATTATGCCAACGTTCTTCGCATACTAAAATTTGCTACACATTCTACACCATGTTTAATGTAAATTATCTAGTTGGCCATATCAACAACCTTTAATAACTAATGTTTCCCAAAGGCCTTTCAGAGGTAGGCTGCCCCTCCAGAATCAGAGTTGGGGAAGGGGTATCTGATTTAACACATTAAGTGAAAAGGTCCAAATGTCTATGCTAACATCTGAAAAGTGAACAGAAGGAATTCCCAGTAAATGTCTCTGATTTCATCACTAGAGTTGGGCCTCTTTAAGATTTTAGCTTTCTTGATTTTGAATATTTAATATTTAGTTACTCTAGAGTCAAATTTTAGAAAGGCCTGCTCCAGTACAAAATAGCAATTTTAATTACTACAATTAAAAAGCACTAGTACTACAATGACCTACATTTCAAGATCAGCAGCAACACATTCAAGAGCACCTACCATATCCATAATTTTATATTAATGATTTATTATAATGTAATTCATTTTTAGAAATCAGTTTTAAAGGCTCACACATAGACGATGAGACTACAGATGCAGCTTAAGAGCAATTCTTAACTGTTGTTCATGAAGTTCTTTGACACTGCAGTAATGACTCATGATATTTCCTCCTTCTGGTCTCTTGCTAGGAGTATCGTTCTTAAGTTGGTTTTGGTAGAGGGTGTAAGGAAAGCACAGGCTAAGCTAAACTCAAATAAGGACTCCTCTGAAACCAAAAAACCTTAGCAGACCAATTTCCTAAGATATGATTTTCCCTATTATGTATCATGAGTTTGTCTCACACAAGACTATTTTCCCATATACTTGGACATCCTAAAGAAGAAAATAAAGCCCAAAATTCTGAGAGGAATCCACTCTTCAAAAGTTCAGCTGAGATCATGAAGCATGTGTGGTCTTCTCAGACAGAAACTAGATCCTTTCTGAACCTAGATGGATGGTGGATATAAGTATCAAGGTTGAAAGGTGCTGTTAAATTAAGCCCTAGAGTAATTTTTAAATTGTCCAACAAGTCAAGATTCAAAAAATGTATCGCTAGATGTGGCAAGGCAGAAACTGATAAATGAGAATCAGTGGAATCTGGCACATGAAAAGTCCATAAATATCATGTATGAAATTAATGAACAAAGAACTAAATTCTAAGTAAATTAACCATAACTTTTGAAACAGCATGTGTGTGGGAAAAGAACTACTTTTTTCACTTTCTCTTCTGCCCTTCCTCTTTCAATTCTGTGTTTTTTCAACTAAAACAAATGGAGAGGGACCATATTCTGGTGATACCTATCTATATACCCCAATGGCTGGGACCTCAAGGATATGCCTGCAACTTGATAGTGAGCAAGGGTCATTCTGTGATAATTCGACTGAACCCTGAGAGATGGAACTGTGACTCCTGTAGTCAGTAGGGGTGGGTGGGGCTGCAAGACTGCCTAGAAAAAGCCTGCAGGATTAGGGGGAGCTCTCGGACAGTCAATGTGTAACCCTGCTCTAAAGTATTCAAATCTTCTGTGCCAAGACAGGCAGGACCTTGAGAGAGTAGGGACAGGGAAGGTCATTGAGTTAATTCTCTACAAACAAAATAAAACAAATGACACATGCCCTCCATGCTCCATCCCTGCCCTTTCTCCTTAGTGAAGGCTTTGGCCTCATCTCACACTGGGGAATTCATTTGTGTGTGAATTAGACACACAGACAGGTGAGTAGACATTTTGCTGGAGAGACTTGCTCTCTGGTGAGATGGAGAAGTGACTTCCATCCAGCTCCCCTGAGGACAGGTAAGCAGTCAGTCTGCGATGTTTTTTGAAACCTGCTACCAAGTTTTATTGAACAAGGCACTGGTGAGAAATTTTGCATCTTGTCCTCAAAAATCCCTGCCTATCATTCTAAAGGATTCTAAGGTACAAACATAGGAAATGTTGCCTGATATCACCCTAAGGGTGAAATATGCCATCTCCACACAAATATATAAATTTTTTTTTAAAAAATCTGAGAATGCCTAATTCACCCCACTGTTCAGTGTTAAACAGTTTGTGAAAATCTACTAGGCCACAGGTTCCTTGGGTGCACCCTCTTTAAATTCAGTCATTTTCCTTCTTCCATTTTTTGCACACGAGTATTTATCTCCTTTTCAAGCCTTCCACCCAAATTCTACACTATACTTCAAAGTTGTTAATACTAGTGTCATTTTCTCTATGAACCATTCTGGAAAGGTTGAGATGCCTCAGCAAGTGATAACATTCACCACAAGCTGTCTACATGAAGTAACCTGCACTTCTGAGATTTTCCCAAGGACAAAAAGCCAAACAGTGATGGAAACCTCATTGGTGACCTAACTCACTTTGCTTTGTGAAGAAATCCTACCCTTCTGGCAGAAATGATCTCCACCCTTGGAAAGAAATATTATGTGCAAACATAGCTCAGTAATTTCTCCTTCCTCCGCCTCTTCCCTATTTTCTTGAGGCTGTTTCTTCTTGCACTCTTCTGAGGATTTCAGACTTCTCTCCCATGGCAGGATAAAGTCTCTGTTTATAGTGATAAATCATAGTGTTCAAAGTCTAATGGTAAGAGAAGTTGCCCATCATAAACTTTGACAACAGGTCAAGGACTTGCAGAAAATAAAGTGGTAAGAAGCTCCCTCTTCTCCTTTTGCTTTATGCTTCTCCCCAACCTGGGCTGGGTTGCTGCTGGAGGGAAGCTGCTGGAGGTCATGTTATTAATAATGATTGATACATTGCTCAAATCTGAAAGAGTAATGCGTAAGGAATTGGAATAAACAAAAGGGAATGAAACCTCAGGGATATCCATTTTAATATTTTTGAAAAACAGAGCACAATTATCCAATTTTAAAATGCCACCATACAAGGCATACAAGGGCTACAGTTTCAGTAAGAGAATTGTGAGAAGTCCTAGTTTAAAACCTAGGAATAAAGAATACCCTTCCATATTAATTTTTTTTTAAGAGAATGCCCACTCTTCCAGAATATAGAGGAAAAACAAGTTGAACAGCAGGACACTTTGGCAGGAGTGTTGAAACAAACAAGAAAATTTTTATTTTGAAAATACAGTTTTTAAAGATAATTTTGGCCTCCATTTTCCAGATCTAGGTGCATCCAACAAGATACAAAAACAAACAAAACAACAAAACGAAGACCCACGACATTATGTACAGAGCTCTAAAATGAGCTGTGAATATCTACAAGAAACTAGCGTATGCTCTTTGTGAAAGGGTGTAGTGTGTGGCTGTCTATAGTTCTCAGTCCTCCCGAAGCACAGTTAACTCCCTGGAGCTGCAGGTGCAGCTGCGGCAGGGGAAGAGCTGGGGTCAGTGAAGGGTTGGGGGTGGGACCCTCGGGTGGGAGGCGTGGAGAGGTGTCTGGGGAGGGGAGTAGCGGCGGCGGCACGGGACAGATCCTGGGCTTCTCTAGAAGTCCTGCCGCGGGGTGTGAGTCAGGCTGTGCCGCCGCAGATCACAGTTTCGCCTGAACACTTTGCCGCACTGCTCGCAGCTGTAGGGCTTGATGTCTGTATGGGTGAGAAGGTGAGTTTTCAGATTACTTCTCTGATTAAAGGTTCTTCCACATGTGGGACATTTGTGTGGAGATTCCTGTTCAGATGTGAAGCAAGCAAAGGATTAATCCTTCACACCACCACTGCACCCTTCTCAATAGTTTCTGTCTTATCGGTATCACAAGCCTTAACATAACAAGCGCACAACAACAAAAGAAGGGACTTGCAGGAACAAATCTGCGCTCCTAATCCTCCAATCACAAAAACACACGTGCAGGCACACACGGAGGCAGATTGCACTCATGACTGCGCAGGCAGACCCCAGGCCACCGCCACTGCGGAGGGCTTTGCGATTTCCAGCTCTTCACATTTCACCACCACGTCACAGGCAGGAAAAGGGGGAAGGAAAAACCCTAATCCTCTCTTAAGGAACGACATTCTCCCGGGTAATAAGGCTCCTCTTTGCTGGAAAATTAAACTATTCCTCAATGTTCTGAAAGCTACAAATTATGAGGCCCTTGGGAAAGAGAGCGTATGGGATTTCACCATGCCTCCATTATCAAAATTACCTTTATTTCCTCCCAAACACGAAAGCTTTAAATACAGGGCAAATAGGATGAAAAAAATAATTCTAAAATTAGGATTTACTATAAACAGAGGGGCCTGTTCATTAAGAAAAATAGAAAAGGCTTTATGTTAAATAAGATTAATTTTATGCATTTAAAAATAAAGAGTGCTGCTTTCCTCACCTGGAGAACTAATCTAAAGAGAGCTCTTTAAGAGACAGACCCTGACATTGAACACATTTTGTAAAACAATGATAAAATGAACCAGTCACTGTTTTAAGCAAGAAAAGAAACTTACCTGCATATGTAAAGTTTTGTGAACTGCTAGAGTTCTAGACTGACAAAATCCTTTCCCACACTCCTGACATTTGAAGGGTTTTTCTTTGGAATGGATATACCTGAAAATCAATATAAGGTTTCATTGAAATGGATTACGCCCATGATGAGGGCTTTTCTTTTGACAATTACTCAAGGGAAGTTGTGGAAGGACCAAAGAAACAGAATTTCTTTTATTTATGTTTTTAGGTTTTTTTTCTGTGTAATTCTGTTTATGGTTAACCTCAACTAACAGACTCTTCAAAACATTCACCGGACGGCTGGCTTTATCTACACTTGATCGCCCTCTCTGGCGTATTCTGGAGCTTAAAAGGCCGAGGAACCAACCCTTCTTGGCCTTCACGATTTTCTGTGGGATTTAAATTGGCCAAATCAGGATATACGGCAAGGCCGAGTTTCAGAGAACTAATTTTAGCAAATCCCTTAAGAGCCTCAGAGGATGGGTACAGAAGTCCCACCTTGGCAAATGGCAGATAGATTCGGGAGAAGGTACTTCCACCCACACTCCTGGGAATGTTTTTCACCGACGAAAACGCTTATGTTACAGGTTACAGTATTTCTTCAATTATTTGTTAATGCCGAGTTTAAGCAGGAGATAGGGAGCAATTTCTAAGCTCAATGACCTCATGACCCTGGCAAATGCAACTTAGAAGAGTCCTCATAGCAAGGTCTGGGGCACTTCTGGGGAGGAAAGAGGAAGGGACCCCAGTAGAGATGGCCAGAACATATTTCCAGAAACGGCCCCAAGCAGCCAGAGGCCGAAACTTTCTGGGAAGACTGTGAGGCCCCCTGCTTCCCCCCGGGACTGACTGAGATGGAAATAAGATAAGATTCTAAGGCCAACCCACCAGATTCTTCCTGACCAAGGATGGGGAAAGGCCATCATCCCAAACCAGAATTCAGCAGGGAACCGCTGGGGGAAAAGGTAAAGGTTCGGGATTAGCTGAAGCCAGTAAGGGAAGATCTTTAGGAGTATGATCTAGAGCAGAGGGGATTTTATCGACACTAGGCATTCTATTAGGACTCTATGTCATGGGCAAATTCACCTTCCCTCTCCCCGCCAACCTCCTTCTCCACCTCACCTATGATCCCGCAGGTGATCTTGCCTCCGGAAGGCCTTGTGGCAGATGTCACACGTGTATGGCCTCTCATCCGTGTGGGTCCTTTCGTGGATGAGCAAATTGTAGGATTTGGTAAAGTGTCTGCCACAAAACTTGCAGATAAACTCTTTTTTCGTTTTGGAGGGCAACCTCCCTCGAGAGGGCTTTCTGTCCGGAGTCAATTTACTGAGGCCGGAGATAGGGCTACCCAGCCCTGGGCTCAGCTTGGTTAGGTCTCCCATCTTAGGGGGATCCTCTTGCGTGGCGGCCACAGCCAAGTTGGCAAAGTCAAAACGGGGCCGGTCCTTGTGCAGGGCTGGGAGGACGTGAGCAATGGCCCCCTGCTTGGGGTGGAATAGGTGAGTAGTAAAGGGCAGAGCCGGGAAGGGGAAGCGCGCATCCACCAGACCCTGCGCCGCCGCCATCTCGGTGATGGTGGAGCGGGTGATCTCATGCACGTTGGGGTACCCCAGCGTCCAGTGGTTCATGTGCATAGTCTGCACAGCGCTGAGACCATACAGGCCCTGCAGGTGGTCCACCGCGGCCGGGAAGGTGTTCACGGCCTGCAGGAAGGAGTAATTGGTGAGCTGCAGCGATGGGTGGAGCGGGATGGGCGCCGGCAGGGCCTTGCTCCCCATTTTCCTGGATGCTGGGGGGCGGAGGGAGCCACCCCTTTCTTCCAGGACTCAGGTGGGTGGGCGTAGGGCTCCGGCGAGAACCCAGGGAGGCAAGAGCAGGCAGAGAAAACCCTACAAATGGCAGGGGGAGAGAGGAGAGATCGTGACTATCATCCAAGCCAGTACCTCGACCCTTTGGCTCCCGAGCAGGTTACGACACCTTCCAA
>JAJEJO010004967.1:0-19914 GCA_020662805.1 Glaucomys volans | reverse complement strand
CTTTAGAAATCTAGATCTTGGGGAAGCACGTTTTCCTGGCACCAAAGTTTATTGCTGAATAATCTCTTTAGAATGGGCTTCCAATTAAATCTGAGACATCCACCTATTTTGTGTCCACTTGATTGGGCAAAGGAGGAAAGGTTGAGATACTGGAGGGTTGACATATGAAGAGGCTCCATATAATAGATGAGTGTGCCTTGTACAAGCCTGAGGATGTGATATGCTGTGCAGATACACATAATTTAAATCAAATTCTGTAGATGACTTTGGAGAACCACCCAGCCAGAAAACTTTTTGCCAGCCAGAAAAACTTTTTGACTACAATCTCTATGTAGTTATGAGGATCATAGTTTACTCAATGTCCCTTTATGGAAAAAGAGAGCTGAAGTTCCCTCATGAATAGAAAATTATCCAAGGTAACCATGAAGGCATGTGGAAGGAGAAGTAGGTCTTTGTTGGAAATATATGCTCTGATCTTTGGGACTAATGGAAATTGGGGGAAAATTTCAGACCTGAACACCGAGTCCTTATCATCATAAATATGTGACAAATCTTTCTTCTCACTCCTCCTGGCCATTTTTTCTTGTGAAATTTCTGACCAACAGGGCCAACGGCACATCCCAGTGGATTCGTGGCACCTTGTTTTACACCTCAGGTAAGTTTGTAATTGAAAAAGATGAGTTTCTGGGAAAAGTCCATTTCTCTAGGGAATGTCTCAACATCCTGGCAAGGTGATGGCTCACAATGTCTGTGAATCTATGAAAGATATCTATCTGATCAGAGAAAAAATCATTAACACTAAGTTTTCAAACTTCCAGAAAATACAGATGCAGGAATTTTTCTCTATATTACGTGCAGTAAGATTATCTGCAGAAACCTTTATCAATTGAATGGTCAAGCCTTCATTGTTTCACAAAATCCTGCTACTATACTTTTCATTCCACTCAAGATAGGCCTAACTTGTGTCCCTGTGCTCCTAGGACATGAAAGCAAGAGAGAGGAGAGCTTCAGTATGGAGAATTGAAGGGGCAGGGATGTGGGAGCTTGGCTTGTAGGGGCGTGAAATTCTCTGGCTCAAGTAGGAAAATGCAGATATTTTCTCATGCCAGGACTTGTTGGTGGGACTTGAGTAACTTGGGTTTCCAAGAATGGCTTGGCTGTCATCCTAGCTGTGCTCATCATACCGCCTGAAACACAAAAGAGCCATATGATAGCAAAATGGCATCACGGTTGACATACCAACCTGAATCCTTTAGGTTCTGACTATTGCAGAAGAGCCTTCAATAAAACACCTTTTGCTGCTGGGCTTTAAAGCGTGAAGATAAAGAAGGAGAGTCCAATGGGTGTTTTGTTCACCACCAATGTGATTCTGAAATCCTAACACAGTGGAAGTGAAATCAGGATGTTTAGGGGAAGTGTCCCCTTGGGTTTTGGACATCATACTTCATCCATTATAAGGGACCCTGCTGAAACTGTACAGGCTGCCATACCCCCTATGTACCTGAGAGGGGATGTGCTCAATGGGCCACATCAGGTATTTTGATTTCCTGGGAATGGGGACCACTGTAGGCAATTGGTCCCCACTGGAATAGCAGGGATGTAACAGAAGCAGGAGTGCCCAAGGACAGTTGGGTTACCAACCCTAGAACAGAACATAGAGCCATGGACCTACATAGAAACTTCCGTGGGTCTGGACACAGTGGGTATCTTGCTCTCTCAGGAAACTGGTCTAGGGCATTAACAGCCACTTAAAAAGATGGCAAGTTGTATCTCAGAGAAGATGAACATGCGGGGCAGCTTGGTGTGTTAGGTGAAGTTTGAACTAAAATACAACACACCAACCCTGATGCTTTGCTACACTTTCCACAAATGTCCCTTCAGGAGACCGGTGGAACCTGGTTGAGGCCTTCTAAGTACAAGTGAGTAGTGACTGACATCTACAACATGTTGAGAGGGTGTTCATAACTAAACATTTAGGATGGAGGATAGCAAGTTGCTGGCAATATAGGAGAGACATTCCATGCTCATTCCATATGTCATGCACCACCACATCTGCTGTTGTCTTCCAATTAAGGTGCACTCAGAAATTTGGTTCCTTTGAGTTTCCAAAAGGGCTTTGCACTCACCCATTGATGCAGAAACTCTTCCACATTATGTATTCAGGTAAGGAGCAAATCTCTTGACCTGCATATCTTCTGTGTGACCAAAGACCCTCTGCACATTTCCAAGCCACCTTAACAAGCAGTTGATGATGTGGAAAATATGCCAGGGTCACACATCCTGGAACAAAGATCCTATAAATTCATGAAATTGAGGGATGACACCCTTGACTGAGAAGGAAAGGATAAGTAAAATTTAGTAGGTCATCAAACAGAATTCAATAACAATTTGACTTAAAAGGAGAAATGATAGAACCTGGAAGTTGAATACTCAAGTAGTGAAGAAGTGAAGAGGAATGATGTTTCTTGTGTGCTAAATGTAGAAATGTGTTGGAGAGGAAACCAACTTCTATGACTAGACACTAAATGATTTTTCTCCCCAATGTTTGGTCTCCCCAAACATTCCAGGAATTTTCTTCTGCTGCTGTGCAAATGCAACAATAAATAGGAACTAGAGCATTATTTAAGCAAGGATAGTTACTGATCACAAGTAGAATTTCTGAGGACCTAAAATCCCTCCACCATTGCTGACCCTAACCTGAGTTTACAAGTGATACATCATTAAGCATATGCAGATTGAGATCTTCTGTCTTATGTCCTAGTAGGAACTCCCATTCTGAACCAAAGCATGAAAACCCTAGTACGTCAGGTGACAGAATCAAAATTTGCATATAGACATCTGAATGTTGCCTCTGGAAATCAAGTGTGCCCCACAGCATCCCAAATCTAAAGAAAATGTCTTTGAGATGATGCAACAGTGAAGCTACATTATGTGTGAAATCTTATTTTGAGAAGCAGAGAATGCAGCATAAGTATGATAGGTGTGCTAGAACTTGAGGTGCAGGAAAAGGAAGTCCTACTGCATTTCGAAATTCCACGTCCTTAAGTGCAGGAATTACAGGCATACACAACAAATATTCCATGTAACTAATGTCTCTGATTTCATTTAATCAAAAGGAAATTTTAATATTCTTTTGTTTGCGATTCACTAAAATGTTGTTAAGAATTTTTGCATCTATGTTCATTAGAGATATGGGTCTGAAATTTTCTTTCCTTGATGTGTCCTTCTCTGGTTTTGGTATCAGGGTGATATTAGCTTCATAGAATGAGTTTGGAAGGGTTCCCTCCTCCTCTATTTCATGAAATACTTTGAGGAGTGTTGGAATGAGCTCTTCTTTGAAGGTCTTGTAGAACTCAGCTGTGAATCCATCTGGTCCTGGACTTTTCTTTGTTGGTAGGCTTTTGATGACTTCCTCTATTTCATGGCTTCAAATTGATCTATTTAAGTTGTGTATGTCCTCCAGATTCCGTTTGGGAGGCTCATATGCCTCTAGGAACCTGTTGATGTCTTCCAGGTTTTCTATTTTGTTGGAGCATAAATTTTCAAAGTAGCTTCTTATTATGTTTTGTATTTCAATTTTGTCTGTTGTAATATTTCCATTTCCATCACAAATTTTAGTAATTTGGAGTTTCTCTCTCCTTCTCTTTGTTAGCGTGGCTAAGGGTTTATCAATTTTGTTTATTTTTTCAAAGAACCAACTTTTTGTTTCCTCAATTTTTTGAATTGTTTTTTTTTGTTTCAATTTCATTGATTTCAGCTCTGATTTTGATTATTTCCTACCTTCTACTACTTTTGGTGATGATCTGTTCCTCCTTTTCTACGACTTTGAGCTGTAATGTGAGGTCATTGATTTCTTGACTTTTCATTCTTTTATTAAATGTACTCCATGCAATGAATTTTCCTCTTAGCACTGCTTTCATAATATCCCAGAGATTTCGATATGTTGTATCTTTGTTCTCATTGTCCTCTAAGAATCTTTTAAATTCCCCCCTAAAGTCTTCTGTTATCCATGTATCATTCAATAGCATATTATTTAATCTCCATGTCTTGGAGTAGTTTCTGTTTCTAACTTTATCGTTGATATCTAATTTCATTCCATTATGATCTGATAGTATACAAGGTAGTATCTCTATGTTTTTGTATTTTTTAAGAGTAGCTTTGTGGCATAATCTATTTTAGAGAAGGAACTATGAGCTGCTGAGAAGAAAGTGTATTTGCTTTTTGATGGATGGAATATTCTATATATGTCCGTTAAGTCCAAATTAGTGATTGTGTCATTGATTCCTATAGTTTCATTGTTCAATTTTTCCTTGGAAGATCTGTCCAATGGTGAGAGAGTAGTGTTAAAGTCTCCGAGTATTATTGTGTTTTGGTCTATTTGATTCCTGAAATTGAGAAGGATCTGATTGATATACATGGATGCACCATTGTTTGGTACATAAATATTTATGATTGTTATGTCTTGCTGATTTATGCTTCCTTTAAGCAGTATGAAATGTCCTTCTTTATTCCTTCTGACTAACTTTGGTTTGAAGGCTCCTTTATCTGAAATGAGAATGGAAACCCCAGCTTTTTTACTCAGTCCGTGTGCATGGTTTGCTTTTTCCCAACCTTTCACCTTTATTCTGTGGGCATGTTTTTCTATGAGATGAGTCTCTTGAAGGCAGCATATTGTTGGGTCTTTCTTTTTAATGCAGTCTGCCAGTCTGTGTGTTTTGATTGATGAGTTTAGGCCATTTGCATTCAGGGTTATTATTGAGATATGACTTGTATTTCCTGTCATTTTAGCTTTTTTAGGGTTTTTAGCTTAACTTTGTTTCTCCTTTGATTGACTCTTTCTTTAGAGTAATTCCTGCCCATGATGACTGAGATTGTTATTTTTCATTTCTTCCTCTTCGAATATTTTGTTGAGAATGTTCTGTAGGGCAGGCTTTCTCTTTGTGAATTCTTTAAGCTTTTGTTTATCATGGAAGGATTTTATTTCATCATAAATCTGAAGGTAAGTTTTGCTGGGTATATCATTCTTGGTTGGCATCCGTTTTCCTTCAGGGCTTGAAATATGTTGTTCCAGGCCCTTCTTGTTTTTAGGGTCTGGGCTGAGAAATATGCTGATATCCATATTGCTTTCCCCCTGTAGGTAATCTGATGCTTTTCTCTCGCAAACTTTACAATTCTATCTTTGTTTTGTTTGTTAGGTATTTTCATTATAATGTGCCTTGGTGTGGATCTGTTGTAATTCTGTGCATTTGGTGTCCTGTAAGCGTCTTGTAATTGTTTTTTCCATCTCATTCATCATATTTGGGAAATTTTCCGATAATATTTCCTTGAACAGATTATTCATACCCTTGGTTTGTATCTCTGTTCCTTCCTCAATCCAAATTACTCTTAAATTTGGTCTTTTCATGATGTCCCACATTTCTTGGAGGTTTTGTTTATATTCCTAACCATCTTCTCTGTTTGTTCGAATTTGTTTTCAAGATTAAATATTTTGTCTTCATTGTCTGAGACTCTGTCTTCCAAGTGATCTATTCTGTTAATTATGCTTTCTTTTGAGTTTTTAGCTTGGTTTATTGTTTCCTTCATTTCCTTGTTTCCTTCAACGATTTCTGTTTGTTTTTTTCTCAGAATTTCTCTTTATTGAAGTGATTTTTTTTTTGCTTCCTGCAATTGCTCTATTCACTGATTATTCATTGCCTGAATCTGCTCTCTCATCACATCATTCTCTTCTTGGATCATTTTAATTATGATCTTTCTGAACTCCCTTTCTGTCATTCCTTCTACCATGCTGTCTTTGGGTTCTCTTGATATATCATCTAGGTTTGATTGGGGCACTTTCTTCCCGTGTTGTCTCTTGCTGCTTGTGTATCTTCCCCTCTAGAAGTGGGAATCTGAGGGATTGTAATTTCCCAGTGAAGACTTAAAGTGTCCCTGCAGATTTCCAGTAACTCGCCTGTTGCTTGAGAGGTGCTTGATGAAATGGTACCCAAGAAAAGTGCTGTCCCACTACCTCCAGGTTGGGAATGATCAATGCTTCTGGGCAGAAGCAGCCTAGTGTTTATAGACAATTAGATACAGCAGGGTGGTAGACTCCGGGCCAGGGTGTGGACCTGGGCACTAGACCAAGTTGGGGTGGTGTCACAGAACTGTGCTCAGTGATGGAGACACTGGGCTTGAGAGCCCAGGCAGGCCTGAACTCCTCGCTGAGGGCTCAGATGGTGGCAGGTCGTTGCTCTCTCCTGGGGACACTGGAAGATGGCGCCAAAGGCCATAAGATCCTCGCTGGAGTCATCGACCCCAGCAGCTCCTGGCCAGACCTCTCCAGGTGTCGCGGTGCAGTGGCTCGGAAGAACGGCCGCAGCTCCGAATCCCCAGGCAGCCGGAGATGGTCCCTCTGTGCCAGAGAAGCTGCAAAATGGTGCCAAGGGGTCCAAATTCCCCGCTGGAGTCAGCAATCCCAGTGGCTACTGTCCAGACCTCTCCAGAAGCTGCAGCAAGGCCCCAGGCAGCTGGAGATATTGGGTCTCTGCCTGGGAGGTTCCTGGCTGGTGCCAGAGCCCGGCCAGTGACTCTAAAGTCGCTGCTGTGGACCCGCACTCTCTTGCTAGCTGGCACAGACACAGGTTGGTGACTCCGATGCAGCTGCAGGTTCTGGCGCTCCTGGGTGGTAGCTGCCCATGGCCAGAGGTAGCCCAGCCCAGTCGAGTTGGTTCTGGAGCTGAGACTGGGGACCCCTTATATGTGATTTGAATATAAAATCTCATTGAGAGCCATATTCCTGCTGTTTGAATCCTGAGCAAGTAGGAATCCACGGAGCAAGTAGGAATGCAGCCTGACTCTAGCCTGCCATCTTGAATCCATCTTCTACAGAATTTGATAGAACTTATTTGGATCTGCCTTGGCATCATTCATTTTCAAACATATCCCATAGTCACTTCTTCAGAACCTGGTGTCATCTACCTTGAAAGGTCTCTTCAGATCATGCCAACGCTCCACAGACTCAACATTTCCTTCTCTGATCAATCAAGTGAACATAAAACACTTGGATAAGTATCATCTTTAATTAGAAGCCCATTCTAAAGAGAGTATTTAGTAAGCATCTGTGTGCCCAAAAAAGTGTTTCTCCAGAATCCTGGATTTCTTAAGAGACAGTATTCTGGAGGATGAGCAACTGTGGGGCATATAGGTGTTATAACTGCTTCATTAATATGTTTGCAAATGGATTGAATCAACAAGTTCTACCACATGAAAACAGTCACCAGGGTCTAAAATTGGTTCTTTTCTGTTTTTGTATTTTGGGTTCAGGATTAGCACATATTGGGATGTCATTGTTGCCTTTCAGCAGGAAAGGACATTAAACATATCACCTGCACTAGGGTTTGTGAAGCAGAAGCTCTCTGGGGCATACTCCAGTCTCTCTGCCTAAGAGGTGCACATATCACCTCAACATTTCCCAACACTACCACACTATCAATTTGAAAACAGAGAGATGTAGACAAAACACATGAAGCATGGGCCTTAATTTATTCAGTTCCCTGTGCTTGCATATATACAGACATCAATTATTAAAGAGTTGTATTAATTGGTGCTGAGTACAAGAATTAATTTTTGCTGATATCCTTCAGAAGCCACAGTGATTATATAAAGCCTGGATTCCCTGCATACTTTGAGCTAAGCGTTCATCCTGTCCTCATAGGACACATTTTCATCACAGTTTCACAATCTTGGAAGATGTTTTACCAGGGTCTGTGACACTGAATGGTAGACTGCATCTACCAGCTGCTGTTTAAGGGGTCTGGGGAAATGAGCCAGAGGGTCTTAACTCAGACAGCTGAAAGAATGTTCAAGAGCATTGCAACTTCAGTGAAGACAAATTTTGATGGTGTCTCTGCCTCAAAGGTTGAGTGTAAGGGCCACTTGGAATACCATAGCAAGAGAATTTTGGAGTATACTCTAAATGTAAGCTAACAGAAAAGAAGGTGGCACCTGGCAGATGGTGTGAGCATAGAATATCTATCCTCAATTGCCAGCATCCTGCTAGGCTCCTTCCTAATTGTTTAGTGCTTAAATCTCTCCTCTCAATATTTGAGGTCTCTATCTCCTTACTTCTACTTAGAAGTCCTGAATCCCATGTTCCAAATCACTCCTGTTCGATTTTGTGGAAAAATTTGGCTTCACACATCAGTTAGTGTGATCTTCTTGAGTTCAAACTTCACTTAACTAAATGAGTTGTCCCTCATGCTCCTCTGCTCTGAAATGTCATCCATCAGTCATCATTGAGCTTGACCACTAAGATGAGAGGCCAGTTTCCAGATTCATCAGTGAAACTGGTGAGCACAGATAAGGAGTGTATTTGTATGGCAGTGCCCCTGTGATTTGTGCATCCCTTGGTGAACCAGGCATCCTTGGGAACTTCCAACTCACTCCCATGCCCACTATCCCTGGTAGTTGCCAATTGCCTGCAGTGGGATCCCCATTCTCAGGAAATAATTGTGCCTCTTGTGGCAAAGAGAGAATATCGGGCCCTCACATATATTGACAGAATGGAGACCTGTCAGGTTTCAGCATTATCCCTTATCTTGGATGGAATCAAATGTCTCAAACCCAGAGAACCCCACCAAAAGCATGTTCTGATTCTTCTTCCCATGGGCTATGAGTTTAGGATAGCCTTTTGACAAATAAAAGATCCCTGAGTCTTAACTGCTTCCTCTTTTCTCCTACCATCACAACTTGATCAGCCCTTTACATAAAGGTTCCTCCACAACAGTTAGGCACTACAGAGGTTCCAATTGCCTTGGCAACTATGAAACCAATGCCTTGTCATATGTTCTTTCTGTGACTTCAGGTGGTATGTGTAGCACAATTGGGATGACAGTCAAGTCATTCATGGAATCCCTAGTTGCCCAAGGCCCAGCAAAAACCCCTGGGTATAGAAAATAACTCATGTTCTCCTACATGAGCCAGATAATTCCACACCCTTTCAGATTCCACACCAAACTCCTGCTTGTCATGCTCTTCCAATCTACATAATGTAGGATTCCTCTCTTTTGCTTTCTGTGTCCAGAACACTGGAGAAACATTTAGGCATTTTTTGAGGGGGTACAAAACCAGGGGTTGCAGCAATTTGGGGAGAAATGAAGGACTGATAGTTCAATGGACAGGACTATCTGCAAATCATCTCACTGCAATGAATGTTGAGAAGAATTTCTGTGCACATAATTACTGGATTTTTGAAAACTGAATGGGGATTATTTACCTCTTATTAAAGATTATTCATGGGTTCATCGATCCTGTGATCCATCACCTCCTCCCATTTCCTAAACAAATTTTCAGATTGTGCCTTGTAAATTTACTGAGACATTCCCTTATTCAGAGAAACAGAATTTCTCAGGAAATCCAAATTTTTCAAGCAACAAAACACGTGAAGTGAAAAGCCAGATGCAGCACCTCCACTGGGATATTCATTTGGCCCCACTGGATAGATCATACTCATGAAAAGATCAAGAGAAATAAAAACAATGAGACAGGTGTGAGGCTTTTGTGCTTGTAAGGGTTTGGGGTTCAGGTGTGAAAGATTCCCTAAATTGCCTGTTGCTCCAATCATCAGAGTACATGATATTTCCTACAAATGCCTACTTCTCCTACTGCCACACATATCCATCCTTCCCTTGGATAGTTATCTTCTCTTGAGCAACTACAACACTCTAATTCCATAAAGGAATCAGGGAAAACCTTTCTCTCCTCATTACTGACTAGACATTGCGATTTGACCTGCAGCAAATGATGCTGGCTGGATTGTTCTCAAAAGTTTCTACAGAATTTAATAGAAAATATTTGGATCTGCCTTGAGGTGACTTTTCTGCAAAGCATATCCCATAGTCATGTGTGCTGAACATGCAGTCATTTACCTTAATAGGCCTCTACATGATCATGTCCACAGACTCAACATTCATTCCTCTGATCAATCAAGTGAACACAAAATAGTTGGATAAGGATCATATTTAATTGGACACCCTTTCTCAATAGTGTTCTAGACAAGCATCTATGTGCCAGGAGAAGAGCTTCTCCAGAGACCTGGATTTCTTTAGTGGCAATATACGTGAACATGAGACAATTCTGAGGAAAGTAGAGGCTCTAAGGGTCTCAATAATATGGTGGCAAGTGGATTGAATCAGCGAATTCTACGAGATGAAAATACACATCAGTGTCTCAAAATGATTCCTTTCAGTTTCCCATTTGAATTCCATGATTATTACATATTGGAACTTTATTGTTGCCTTTCCACAAGAAATAGCAATCCATATATCACTGGTACTAGTTTTGTGAAGGAGAATCTTTCTGGGTCACACTCCAGTCTCTCTGTCAGAGACATGGACATCTACACCCTCAACATTTTCCAACACAACCACACTATCAGCAGGAAAGCAGAGAGGTGTAGAAAAACCACAAGGGCATGTGGCCTTTGATTTTTTTTTCTTTTGTGGTTTTCCTCCGTCCAGACATCATTTAATAAAGACTCGTATGAAATGGTGCTGAATACAAGAATTAACTTCGCTGATATCATTCAGGGACATTATGTAAAGCCTGGCTTCCCTGTATTATTTGTTTTACCCCAGTTCATCCTGTTCTCATCAGGCACTCAATTTTCCCTCAGTTTCAGGTTCTTAGATAATGGTTTTGCCAGCATTTGTGGCAGTGACCTGTTGACTGCATCTACCAGCTGCTGCATAATGAGTCCTGGGAAATGCATCAGGGGCCCTTTATTCAGACAGGTGATAGAGAGTTCAGGAGTATTACATTTTAAGAGAGACACATTGTGATGGTGTTTCTGCATCAAAGTGTGAGTGGAAGGGTCACTTGGAAAATCATAGCAAGAAATTTTCTGAATGCACTCTATATGTAAATCAACAAAAGAGATGGTGGGGCCTGACCAATTATGGGAGTGTTGAACGTCTGTCCTCAGTTAACAACAATCTGCTTCCCTCATTTCTGAATTGATTAATGATTAGCTCCTCCTCTTGACATTGGGCAGATCAATATCTCCTCACCTCTTAGAATTCCTAAATCCAAGGTGCCTAGTATCTTCTGTTGGGGCCTTTGTGGATAGGTTTGGCATCAGTCCAGAGTTGGTGTGATATTTTCTGGTTCAAACTTCACCTAGCCAACATAGCTTCCCAGCATGTTCCTCTGCTCTGAAATGCTATCCATGGGCCAGTATTGAGAATGACTTCTATTTCCTGAGGACAGTTTCCTGTCTCAGCAATGTACAGGGTGTGTTGAGACCATTACAAGAGTTTTCCTAGGGCCATGGTCTGTGACCTGTGCTTGACTTGGTAAGCCAGACATTCTTGGGCAACCCCACATCACTCCCTGGCCCACTACCACAGGGAGCGGACCTGCAATAGGGACCCCAATTGCCTACAACAGAGTCCCCATACACAAGAATACTTGATGCCTCCTGCAGCCTAGTGAGCAAATCAGCCCCTGGAGTACAAGGACAGTAAGGTAGCCTGTCAGACATCAGCCCTATCCCTTAGCCTGGATGAAGTCAGTTGTCTCAAAACCAGAAGGGCCCCACCCACAACACATGCTGATTCCTCTTCTCCTGGGCTAAGAGTGTAGGACCAATTTTTGCCAAAAAAAAAGGACCCCTGGGTCTTACCTGCATCCTCTTTCCTCCCATCAGCACAATTTTAAAGCCATTTACTTGGTGATTCCTCCACAGCAGTCAGGCCCTGAGGAGGTTCTGATTGCCTTGGCAACCATGAAACCATTGCCCTGTCATATGTCCTTTCTGTTACTTCAAGTGGTATATGCAGCACAGCTACGATTACAGTCAAGTAATAAATGTGGGGCACTCAGATATTTTCTTGATATGATTTTTCAAAAGACCCTTCATCTCATCCTTTAATGTAGAAACACTTTCACAATATGTCTTCTCTTAAGGTGTAATTCTCTGGACCTCCTTTTCACCTATCTGAACAAAGACACTCTGCATATTTCCAAGGACACCTTAACCAGTAGTTTGAAAATGCCAAATAGTGGCCAGATTCACACCCTGGAACAATGATCCTCCAAAAATGTGAAACTGAGGAAAGAATCAAGTGCCTGATGAGGGCAGGGAGATCACAAAATACAGGGCATCACAAGAATTTGAATATGCATCTGGCTAAAGAGAGGAATGGCAGAAAGGCTGGAAGTTTAATATTCAATCATGGAGAAGTGAAGAATATTTTGGATGCACTAAATGCAGACAATGTTGGAGGGGTAACCAACATCTGTGAAGAGACTCTAAAAGAGGCTGTTCTTGTGAGTGGTCTCCAGAAACATTCCAGGAACTTTCTGCAGTTGTGAAGTGCAATACAATTACAGCAAGAAGTATCTGCCAGATCATTGTGGAAGCAAGGATGGTTATTAATCTCAAGGGTAATTGCTGAGGACATAAAGGCCCTACCCCAATGCTGACTCTATCCTTAAGCTTACAAGGGGTACGTGATTAAGCATATGCAGATTTAGCTTTCCTAATATATGGCATACTGGGAAAGGCTTTCCTTCTCCACAGCATGTACATCCAAGCACTTTAATTAACACAAGTATAAATTTTCATATGTGCCACTGATTAATGCCTCTATAAATAAAATGTGCAGCACAACATTGCAGATCTAAATGAAAACATCTCTGCTGCGATGCAATAATCAAAAAACAAAAAATGTAAAAACAATTAGAAAAAAAGAGAAAAAACAACAGAATCATGAAAGTTAAGATAGGACTTAGGGCACAGGTAAAGGAGATCTTACAGCACTTGGAAATTCCACATACTTATGTGTAGGAATTACAGGCATCCACATCAATCGTGTCACATATTTAATGTCCATGATTTCATTTCTTCAATAGGATTACTATAAATAAGCTGTCTTGGGTCATCCCTGCACTGATATCATAGTCAAATTATTCTCATTTTCTTGTTGTATATCAGAACATACCATTCTTCACCCATCCCTACAGAGCATCTGATAAGATATACCTCAAAATGAAAGAAATTTGAAAATGTACTTCTTTAGTAATGAACATGGATCCCAAGTGATACTGGGAAACAGGCTTGACATTGCCATTAGGGCTACTAAATTATATCAGTGAAAGTAAACACATGCATTCAGCAGCATTTCATACAAGTTTGTAATAAATGATGTCTATAAACATGCAAAGAACAATGAACAGAGTAGATCCAGGGCCACCTGCAGGTGTGTTTTGTCTATATCGCTCAAGTTTCAAGTTGATATTGGCTTGTATTTGACAAAGCTCAGTATTATAAGCTGACTTCCTTTATGGAGAGACTGCAATGCACCTTGGAAACCTTCCCCAGTGCAAACACTACTGCTGGTGATATTTTAAAAGTCTTTCCCTGCTGGGAGGCAACAATGAATCCCCAAGATGTGCTCAAACTGAATTTCAAAAGCCAGAAATGGAGAAGTACTCATTTTAGGCCCTGGTGAGCATTTTCATGTTGCAGAACTTGTTGATGCCATACACTTGCCAGAGTATTAATGAGACCATTACAAACTGCGTACCTGACAGTTGTCTTATCTTCATGAATTCTAAATCAAGACATCTGGGCCTCTGGGGAAGGACTTTTTCCTGACACCACAGCTGCTTCCTGAATACTCTCTTCAGAAAGGGCTTCCAATTAAATCTGAGATTTATCTAATTGGTTTTTGTTCACTTGATTGAACAGAGGAGGAAAGGTTGAGAAACTGGGGGGTTGGCATGATCTAAAATGCTCCTTAAGGGAGATGACTGCATGTTGTGTAGGCCTGACTATGTGATATGCTGTGCACATAAACAACCCAAGGTAGGGCCCGATAACTTTTCTCAAATTCTGTAGATGGCTTTGGAGAACGATCCAGGTAGAAACCTTCATTGCAGGTAATATCTCAATGACTAGGTTGTAATGAGGATAAAAATTTAATCTTTGTCCATTTAAGTAAAGAAAAAGCTGTTGCACTTCAATAAGCAGAATACTTTCAGAGTGAACCATGGAGGCCTGTAGCAGTAGAAGAAGTAGAATTTTGTAGGAAATATTATATGCTCAGATCACTTGGAACATAGAAAGTTGAGTGAATCTTTCACAACTGATCACTATCTCCTTACTTCAGAGACTGCTCACTCCTGTCTCTTTCTTTTCAATCCTCCTGGCCTTGTCCTTAATGAAATTCTAACAAGCTTAGAAAAAAGCATACCCCAGTGTGACTGCTGATCAGGCTTTTCACCTCAGGTAGGTGGGTCCTTGAAAAAGGTGGTTTTCATGGGGAAAGACTGTTTGCCTAAATAGGGAATGTCTCGGCATCTTGATGAGGCAGTATGCACATATGTATACAGAATGGGAAGAGGTAATGCCTCCCAGGATCTGTGAATGCATGAATATTGTTTCTCAGAGGGAAAATCATCTGCATGCAGTTTTCAAAGTTCCAGGATTTATGTTTGCAGAATTCCTCTCATCATTTTTGGCAGTGAGATTACTTGCAGAAATTCCTGTCCATTGAATTGTCAATTCTTCATTTCTCCACAGCATGCTGCTACCCAGGATTTCTTCAACAAAAGAAATGCTAAAATGTTTCCTGGTGCTCATGGAACAGAAATGCAAGAGAGTGGAGAGCTGCAGTATGAGGAGTGCAAGGACTTGGCAGTTGGTGGTTTGGTTTGAAAGGGTGTGAATTTTCTGGTATGTGTAGGAGAATGCAGGGTTTTTCCCTTTTCAAGGATTTTTGCTGGGACTAGAGATTCATGGGTTTCTAGGAATGGGTTCAGCATCATTCTAGCTGTGCTGCAAATATGACCTGTAGTCACAGAAAGGACCTATGACACCACAATGTCCTCATGGTGGCCATGGCATCCCAAATGTCTTCAGGTTCTGCCTAATGCAGCTGAAACATCAAGAAAATTCTTGCCCACATGTGCCTGGAACAGGGCAGTGGAAGCAGATGACTCCCAGTGGACTGTTTTGGCCACCAATGAGAATCTCTTCTCTCAACACAAGAGAAGAGGAATCAGAGTGCATAGTGGACATGTCCCACTCGGCTTCATCCAACATAAGGAAGCATGCTGAAACCTGACAGGTTTCAGTAGGTTTGGGAGGGCCATGTGCTCACTGTGCCACAGAAGTTGTTATGATTTCCTGTGAATGGGGACCACCTACAGGCAATTGTTGCCCACCAGGTGTAATGTACCAGTGACAGATACAGGGGTGCCCAAGGACAGGAGGGTCATCATACCTAGCACCAGCCACAGGGGCATGGCTATAAAGACCCTCCTGCTGCTCTGGATTCACTAGGTATATTGCTGCATCAGTATCTGGTCTAGGGCATAAGCAGCCACTCGCAATGATGGTCAATGTATTTCAGAGAAGAGGATCATGCAGGGAAGCTCGGTGGTTTAGGTGAATTTTTATCTGGGAAACAACACAGAAAATCTGGTGTCATGCCACACCTTTCAACAAATGCCCCAATAGGAGACAGATGGAACCTGGGATTTAGGACTTTTAAGCACAAGTGAGGAGTGAATGAGCTCCCCAATGTGGATAGAGGGAGTTTATCAATAAACACTTTCAATGGAGGGGAGCAAGTTTCTGGCAATCAAGGAGAGACATTTTATGCTCACTCCAAATGCCCAGCTCCACCAACTCTGCTGTTGCTTTGAACATTCTGTGCATTCAGACATTGTCTTGCTATTATATTCCAAGGGAACCTTCAACTCACCTATTGATGTAGAAATGCTTTTACCATGTGTCTTCTCTTAAGGTGTAATTCTCTGGACCTGCCTATCGCCTGCCAGAGCAAAGGCACTCTGCACATTTCTAAGGACATCTTATCCAGTAGCCTGATGATGCTGACTAGTGTCCAGAATCACACACCATGGAAAAAGGATCCTCCAAAAACATGAAATTAAGGGATGAATCAGGTGCCTGCTGAGGGCAGGAAGAGCACAGTATTCAGGCCATCACAAGCATTTGAACATGCATCCGGCTAAAGAAAGTAATGACAGAAAGGCTGAAAGTTGAATATTCAATCTTGGAGGAATAAAGGATGTTTTGGATACACTAAATGCAGATGAATATTGGAGAGCAAACCATACTCTCTGAAGGTATTCTAAAAGATGCTGTCAATGTGAGTGTTCTCCACAAACATTCCAGCTATGTAGCTACATAGCTGGAATGTTTGTGTAGCAGCTTTTGTAGCTGTGAAGTGCTATACAGATACAGCAAGAAATAGGTACAAAATCATTGTGTTAGCAAGGACAGTTACTGATCTCAAGTGTAATTGCTGAGGACATAAAGGCCCACCCCAATTGCTGACTCTACCCTGAGGCTTACAAGGTATACGTGATTAAGCATATGCAGATTTAGCTTTCTTAATATATGACATACTGGGAAGACTCCTTCAGCACAGCACCTACACCCAAGCACTTCAATTTACACAAGTGCAAACTTGCATATGTATCACCTATTGATGCCTCTGGAAATAAAGTGTGCAACATAACTTCGCAGATCTCAACAAAAATATCTCTGTCACAATGCAATAATCAAGACACAAGATGAATAAAAACTTAATTAGAAACAAAGAGAAAACAACAGAAGTATGATTGGTATGATAGAACTTCAGGGGCAGGAAAATAACATGCTACAGCATTTCAAAATTCCTAGTCCTTATGTACAGGAAATACAGGCATCCACACCAATTGTGTCACATAACTAATGTCCCTAATGTCATATCTTCAATAGGATTATTTTAAATAGGCTTTATCACATCATCCCTGCACTGACATCAAAATCAACTTATTTTCTTGTTAAAAATCAAAACATATCATCCTTCATCCACCTCCATACATCATCTCTTAAGACATCTCTCAAAGTCAACCAAAACTGAAAATATGCTTCATTAGTAATGAACATAGATCTCGAGTGATTCTAGGAAAAAAATGTTTACATAGCCCCTATACCTGCTGAAAGATATCAGTGGAAGTAAACATATATATTCAGTGACAAGTCATACAAGTCTTTAATAAATTATGTCTATAAACATGCAATGAAAATAAAGTGTATGGGGTCAGGGCCACATGCAGCTGTGTTTTGTCATTATCTCTCAATTTTGAAGTTGATATTGGGGTTGTGCTGAAGAACACTGAGTAGAAGTCCCCTTCAGTTGCAGAGGGACTGCAGACTGCAGAGGGAATCCAGACAGCTTCCCCCTTGAAGAACTGATGCCAGTAATATTTTGAATATCATTCCCTGCAGAAATGCAAAAAAAAAATGTAGCAAGATGTGCTCAAACTGAATTTCAAAAACCAAAAATGGAGAAGAATCCATTTTAGTCCCTTGTAAGCATTTTCATGTTGTAGAAATAATTGATGCAATACACTTTCCAGCTTATTAATGAGACCATTTCAACCTCTATGATCCTGAGAATTGTCAAATATTCATGAATCTGGACTCAAGAAATCTGTCTCTGGGGAAGCACTCTTCTCCTGGCACCACAGCTACTTGCTGGATACTCTCATTAGAAAGGGCTTCCAATTAATTCTGAGATTTATCCAAGTGATTTGTGTTCACTTGTTTGAACAGAGGAGGAAAGGTTGAGATACTGGAGGGGTGGCATGATCAGAAGAGGCTCCTTAAGGGAGATGACTGCATGTTGTGCTGGCCTGATTATGTGATGTGTGATGTAAATAAACCACCCGAGTTAGAGCCCAAAAACTTTTATCAAATACTGTAGAAGACTTTGGAGAAAAATCCAGGCAGAAACCTTTGTTGTATGTCAAATATCAATATCTAGGGTGTCATGAGAAGACAAAGTTAACTCCTTGTCCATTCAAGTGAAAAGTGAGTTGTGGTACTTCCTCCAACACTCTACTATCTGAGGGATTCATGGAGGTGTGTGGCAGTAGGAAAAGTGTGACATTGTAGAAAATATTATATGCTCTGAACATTGGGAAGTTTGGAAATTGAGTGATTCCTTCACACCTGATTATGAACTCCTTAATTCAGGGTCTGTTCACTCCTTTCTCTTTCTTTTCATCATCTTGATCTTTTCCTCAATGGAACTAAAACAAGCTGGGAGAAAATAAACACTCCAGTGGAGGTGCTCAAAAATGCTTTTAATCTCAGGTAACTGGGTGGTTTAAAAATGTGAATTTCATTTATAAAGTTTCTTTCCCTAATTAGGGTTTGTCTCAGCATCTTGGAGAGGCAGTGTGTAAATATGTATAGAGAATGGGAAGACATGATGGCTCACAGGATCTGTGAATCCATGAATATTATTTGCTTAGAGAAAAAAATCATCTGCATTCAGATTTCAAAGTTCCAGCAGTTGTTCTGGGAGGAATTCCTGTCATCATTTTGGCAATGAGATTTTTTTTGCAGAAAATCCTATGGATTGAAATTTCAGTTCTTCATTTCTCCACAAAATGCTGTTTCCCAGGATTTATTCCACAGAAGAAGTGTCTAGCATGTTTTCTGGTGTTCAGGGGACATGATCACAAGAGAGAGGAGACCTACAGTATGCAGAGAGCAAGAGGTTGGCATTTGGGGGTTTGGTTTGGAAGTGTGTTGGATTTTCTGTCAAATGTAGAAGAATGCAGGGTATTTCTCATTTAATGACATTTGCTGGGTCTAGAGCAACATGGGTTTCCATGAATGGCTTGGCTATCATAGAGTACCTATGAGAGCACAGGTGTCTTCACCTTTGTCATGTCATCCCGAATCTCATCAGATCCTGCCTGCTGCAGAGGATTCTTCAAGAATAACTTGTTTCCAGCTTCTCTGGGAAGAGGGAAGAGGAAGTAGGTGACTTCCAGTGATCTCTTATTGACCACAAATGGGATCCTGAATTCTTAACACAACAGAAGGGAAATCAGGGTATGTGGACCCTGGGCACGATCCATTGGACTTCATCCAAGATAAGGGACCATGCTGAAACCTGACAGGTTGCAATACTGTCCATGATTGGGAGGGTCGATGTGCTCACTGGGCCACAGAAGATATAATGATTTCTGGAGAATGGGGACTGCCTGCAGCCAATTGTTCACCACTGGGAGAAATATACCAGTGAATGATGTGGGGGTGCCCAAGGAGAGGTGGGTCACCATGCCTAGCATAGCCCCAAGGTTTATGGCCCTATAAAGACCCTCTTGCTGCTCTGGACTTACTAGGTATATTGCTGAGTCTGCAATCTAGACTAGGGTATTAACCACCACTCACAATGATGTCCACTAACATTTCAGAAAAGAAAATCATGCAGGGCAGCTTGGTGATTTATGTGAAGTTTTAACCAAGAAACAACACACGAATCCTGGTGTCATGCCACACCTTTCCAGGAGTGATCCAACAGGAGAGAGAGATGGAACTGGTGTTTAGGTATTCTAAGTACAAGTGAGGAGCAAATGAGCTCTCCAGTGTGGAGAGAAAGAGTTCATCACTATACTTTTAGGGTGGAGACAAGCAAGTTGCTGGCAATCAAGAACAGATATTTTATGCTCACTCAAAATGTCAGGCTCCATTGTCTATGCTGTTGCTTTGAAATTTTGGTGCACTCAGACACTACTTTGTTATGATTTTCCAAGGAGCACTTCATCTCACCCTTTGTTGTACAAACACTTTCACAATGTTTCTTCTCTTAAGATGTAATTATCCGGAGCTGCCTATCACCTCTCTGAACAAAGACATTGTGCACATTTCAAAGGACACCTTAACAAAAACCTGGGAGATGCCAACTAGAGGCCAGACTCAAACACCTGAATCAATGATCCTGAAGAAATGTGAAATTGAGAGATGAATCAAGTACCTGAAGAGGGCAGGAATAGCACATTATACAGGGCATCACAAGAATTTGAACATGCATCTGACTAAAAGAGAGGAATGGCAGAAAG
>JAJEJO010004963.1:98949-137544 GCA_020662805.1 Glaucomys volans | reverse complement strand
TTCTGTCCTCCTATGGCTTCCCCTTCTGTGTCAGGTCCTCCTCCTCCTCCCTCATGAGGACCATCTTGTCCCCAGTCTTCCCATCCTCCAGATGCTCTTCCCTGTTCTGTCCTCCTATGGCTTCCCCTTCTGTGTCAGGTCCTCCTCCTCCCTCATGAGGACCACCTTGTCCCAGGGCGTCCCATCCTCCAAATGCTGTCCTCTGCTCTGTCCTTCCATGGCTTCCCCGTCTGTGTCAGGTCACACAGCTCCTCCCTCATGAAGACCACCTTGACCCCAGCCGTCCCATCTCTTCCCCTTCTGTGTCAGGACTCCCTCCTCCTCCCTAATGAGGACCACCTTGTCCCCAGCCTTCCCATCCTCCATATGCTGTCCTCCCATTGCTTCCTCTTCTGTTTTGGGTCCCCTTCCTCCTCCCTCATGAGGACCACCTTGTCCCCAGCCTTCCCATCCTCCAGATGCTGTCCTCTGCTTTGTCCTCCCATGACATCCACTTCTGTGTCAGGTCCTCCTCCTCCTCCCTATCACAAGGACCACCTGGTGTCCAGCCTTCCCATCCTCCAGATGCTGTCCTCTGCTCTGTCCTCCCATAGCTTCCCCTTCTGTGGTAGGTCCCCCTCCTCCTCCCTCATGAGGACCACCTTGTCCCCAGCTTTCCCATCCTTCAGATGCTGTCCTCTACTGTGTCTCTCTGGCTTCCCCTGCTTTCCAGTGCCCCCTCTTTTTACCTCTGTGAGGACCACCCACTTTCCTAGTTGTCCTCTGTCTCCCCATCCTGTGTGGTCTGCACTTGCCAACACCTCCTTTCCTTAAATCCCAGCTCATGGGATGAGGACCCGATTTCTTTCAGGGATCCCCACTCAGCCCTACCCAGCTCAGTCCTGCAGTGAGCTGGGCCCTTTCTTCCAGTCCACTTGGGTGGTTGCCAGGTCCTGACACTTCTCTCCTTGAGTTTCTGTACCTCTGCCTTGGGGCTCCTTGGTGTGCCCAGTTGAGGCATTGGGGAGGGCTCTATGGTTACGGCCTATGGCCCTGCAACCGGACAGAGTGGAGGCCTCTGTTCTTCTGCTCCGTGGAAGCCTCGCTCCCAACCCCTTCACACCTTGCCCTCCTCCATCTGCAGACCTGACCCATGCCAGCTGGCTGTCTGGCCGTCCACTGGGCTGCCACCGTGGCCTGTGCAGCACACAGCACCCTGTCAGGGAGATGTGGGAGGTCAGCCTGTGGCCACATGCCTGCACTGGAAGGCCAGGGAGAAGCCCAGCCTGTTTGGGTCTCCCGGTCCATCATGCATCTGTTCCATCTGCTAAGCCCCCACCACCTCAGGCCCAGGCCTCCTTTTGTGCAAGGTGGGTCAGAAAGCCAGGTGGGCAGGTGGGCAGAGCAGGTACCCTGAGCATCTGTGTGTGCTGTGGGCCGCTCCCCTCTGGATCTGCTCAGCAGCTAGTCCCCAGCTGGGAAGGTGGTCACCGTGGTCCTGCCTGTTTGCAGTCCTGGTTCAGGGCCTGGGTGTCTCTGCTGCTTTCCTGATGGCCAGTCCTTGCTGGAGACTGGGTGGGCCTTCCTGCAGTCACAGGTTCTGCAGTGGCTGAGTGGGGCTGCTGCCAGGTCACTGCCAGTCACAGGCCCCTCCCAGCCTGTGGGCTGGACCACAGCTGCAGAGTGGGGCATGTACTCTGGCCCTGCTCCCCCCAGGCGGCAGCCCTGCTCTGGCCCGATTCACCTTGGGGTCTGTGGTACCTGAGCTGGAGGTGGTGCCCCGGCCTTCCGGCTGAACAGAGGCTGCTGTCCTGTGCACCCAGGCTTGCCTCTGCCCCTGCAGACACATGTGCCACACTGTGCCCAGGGCTTCCCCACTGATGTGGCAGTCCTGATGAAGTGCCAGGTGACATCCCCTCCCAAGACAGAAGACCAGCAGATCCTTGCTGGGTGGGAACCCTTAGTCTTGCCTGATGTTGAAGCTGTCGGTGGCTAGGATTGACCCAGGCAGTGCTGGTCTTGTGGCAGGGTGGGGGGTTCTCCTGCACAGCCCTTTGCTGAGTGCTGTCCCTGAGAGGGTGACCTTCATTCCACAGAGGCAGGGACAGCTGCCTCCCAGGGTCAGTCCCAGTCCTGAGGGGCCATGCTGGTGTTCCCTGAGCCACTCCATCTTGGAGGAGGGGGTCCTTTATTGCTTCTCTATGTCCAACCCCTGTCCTGGCGTCCCTGAGTATGGGCAAGTCTGCTGGCCCTGGACTTCATACTTGGTCACTCTCTGCCCTTGCGCAGCAGGAGTGGAGACAGGTGGCTCTTCCTTTGTCACATCTCACCAACACAGACAGCTCACATGGTCCCTCTGCACATGCACTGTTGGGGACCTGTTGTCCTCCACGGCAGGAGCTTTCTTGGTCTTCCTTACTGAGTGAGAGTGCAGCTGGACCTGGAGATGGGCTGCTGTGGGGGACGGTGCAGAGCGATGGGAGAGGGTCCGCTGTCCAGGCCAGCATCCCAGGTGCCTGGAGCCACCCTTGACTGATTCAGAGCTGGGCCTTCCGGGAAACCGAGGCAGCATGAAGCACTCCCCTCCAAACCCGATTCTCGCGACCAAGTCAGAAAGACTTCAGACATGTCACTCAGTAACAGGAATGATTTGATGAAGGGACAGGAAAGGGGACAGTCTCAGGGGAGAGAGCGGGTCCTCAGAGAGGAGAGGGACAACATGCCTCTCCTGCACTCCAGCTCTGTTGGATCCCAGAAGAGTTTCCAGAGACTCCCACTGTTACGGTTTGGATGTGAGTGTCCCCCAAAGCTCCCGTGTGAGACCATGCAAGAAGGTTCAGAGCAGAAGGGATTGGGTTGTGAGAGCCTTAATCCAATGAGTGACTGAGTGTCCTGATGGGGATTAACTGGGTGGTAACTGGAGTGGGGCGTGGCTGGAGGAGGGGCTTTGGGACCTGGCTTGGGGCATAAATTTGTATCTGTTGAGCACAGACTCCCTCTCTGCTTCCTGATCCCAGTGTGAGCTGCTGCCCTCTGCCACCATGATGTTCAGCTTCACCTCCACCCCGAGGAACGGAGCCCGCCTTCCATGGACTGAGACGGCTGGAACCGCGAGCCCTCTAATATGCTTCTCCTCCTTTAAAATCGTTCTGGTCAGATCTTCAGTCACTGCAGTGAAAAAGTCAACTAAAACACCCAACCACGTCCCCCTCTTGACTTTTGACCTACAGCAGGATGACATCAGACTTTTAAGTCCCCTCTGCCATGACAACTCTAGGTCACCTTGGCCCATGCTGACCAGTTCTAACTGATTCTTTTTTTAAAAATTAATTTATGTTGATTCATTGAGCACAAATGGAGTACAGCTATTGTTTCTCTGGTTGTACACCAAGTAGAGTCACACCATCTGTGCGTTCATACATGTACACAGGGCAATGATGTCTGTCACACATTCTGTTAATACTCTTACCCCCCACCCCGACCCCACCCCTACCTTCCCTCTATGCTATCTAGCCTTCCTCCATTCTTGCCTCCCTTCCACCTCGCATTATGCATCATCATTCACTTATCAGAGAGATCATTCTGCTTTTGGTTTTTTGGGATTGGCTAATCTGACTGAGCATGATATTCTCAGCTTCATCCATTTACTTGCAAATGCCATAATTTTATTCTTCTTTATGGCTGAGTGATATTCCATTGTGTATATATACCACAGTTTCTTTATCCATTCATCTACTGAAGGGCATCTAGGTTGATTCCATAATCTAGCTATTGTGAATTGAGCAGCTATGAACATTGATGTGGCTGCATCACTGAGGCAATCTGATTTTAAGTCCTTTGGGTATAAGCCAAGGAGTGGGATAGCAGGGTCAAATGGTGGATCCATTCCAAGTTTTCTAAGGAATCTCCACACTGCTTTCCAGAGTGGCTGCACCAACTTGCACTCCCACCAGCAATGTATGAGTGTACCCTTTTCCCCACATCCTCGCCAACACCTGTTGTTGCCTGTGTTCTTGATAAAAGACATTCTAATTGGGGTAAGATGAAATCTTAAGGTGGTTTTGATTTGCATTTCTCTTATAACGAGTGATGTTGAACATTTTTTCATAAATCTGTTGATTGCTTGTAGATCTTCCTCTGTAAAGTGTCTGTTCATTTCCTTGGCCCATTTATTGATTGGGTTATTGGTGTTCGTGGTGTAAAGATTTTTGAGTACTTGGTAGATTCTGGAGATTAGTGCTCTGTCCGAAGTGTGTGTGGCAAAGATTTTCTCCCACTCTGAAGGCTCTCTCTTCACATTGCTGATTGTTTCCTTTGCTGAGAAGAAGCTTTTTAGTTTGACTCTATCCCAATCATTGATTCGTGCTTTTATTTCTTGCGCTTTGGGAGTCATGTTAAGGAAATCTGGTCCTAGGCCAACATGATGAAGATTTGGACCTATTTTCGCTTCTATTATATGCAGGGTCTCTGGCCTAATTCCTAGGTCCTTGATCCACTTTGAGTTGAGTTTTGTACAGGGTGAGAGATAGGGGTTTAGTTTCATTTTGCTGCATATGGATTTCCAGTTTTCCCAGCACTGTGTGTTGAAGAGGCTATCTTTTCTCCATTGCATGTCTTTGGTACCTTTGTCTAGTATGGGATAACGGTATCTATGTGGGTGTGTCTCTGTGTCCTCTATTCTGTACCCTTGGTCGGCCTGTCTATTCTGATTCTTAACCATACATTCTTGCAGATTTTATGGTTAGGAGGAAGTACCCTCACCTCTGGGTTCTGGGATCTGGTCACCTTCAGGGTAACTTGGGTTCCTCTTCTCTGCATTATTTTGGGTCTGCATTTCTCTTGTAGTGAGTGGATAGTTTGCTGAGAACTGTGACATGTCCTGCCACTAGGCCAGGCAGGACTGCAGGCAGTTGCTTCTTGGAAGGAAGTACCTGGGGTCAGCATGTGGGCCCGTTGTGTGGAAGCACTCCCTAACCTCATGTTCCCATGATCACCTCTGTCAGCTGGAGCCAGTGCAGGGCTGGAGGGGACACCCCCCAGGTTGGCTTCTCTCCTTTGGTGGCTGGTGAGGGGAGTAAAAGGACAGTCAGCATAGGTGATGAAAGCCTGGGTCAGGAGGAGAAGGTGATTCAGGAGGAGATGAAATGCTAATACCTCCAGAGCACCTCCCTTCCTCCACCTGCTGCCAAGGGCACCTGCCCAGGGGAGCTGCTCCTCCCTGCAGGGAGTTGCACCAGTTGGTAATGAAGTGCCTCCTGGGTGGTCCTTTCCTGCACTGGAAGGCTCCGTCCCCACCTGTTGGCCCACCAGTCATGTGGGCAGGATGGGGGCAGAGGAGGCATGAGAACAAAGGAGTTCTAAGATGCATGCAAGGGGCAGGACACCCCCGTTCCTTGGACACCCAACTTTGTGGGGAAGGCCATCCATGGTCTGTCCCTTAAATGAAACCTGCTTCCTACACCCACCTCGGCTTCCCTCAGCTGTCCAGTCTTCACATCAGGGATGTGGGACTCGGCTCTGGTTCCTGTCACCAGCATCATATTTGGGGGTTCCACGGACATGATCACAGAGCTCAGCTCCTTCACACGCACCCCATGTGCTTCTCAGGTGCATCCTTCTGTCTCTCTCTTTGTGGAGCACAATAGTGGGCACCCACTGGCCGATTAAGTGCCCTTAGTGCAAGGTGCCACCTTCTACAAGACGTCCTGACGTGGGCAGGAGGATTCCCCGAGGTGTCCCAGACTACCTGGCCTGCGGGTCAGGCCTGTTGGCTTCTGCCAAAGCCATTTCTCACCGCTCATCTGGGGAAAGTAGCCTCTCTAATCCCGGTCTGCCTCTGCGTGTGTGGAGATGGAAGGAGCTCTGGAACGACTCCGAGGTTCTGGCTGGGGCCACTTCCCCGGGAACCTCAAAGGTTTTTCCCTTGGATCCCCTCCCCACGGCACTCCTCCACGCTTGCTCCTCCCCAGCACCTGCTCCCCTCACAGATGGTACTCTAGCTGTCTAGACTCCAGGGCCGACAGAGGGACATGGAGTGGCCCACAAGTGCTATAGCAACAGAAAACAGATTAAAATGTTGTGTTCCCCAGGGAGATTCTCCAGCAAGATCCAGAGAGTCAGCTCCACCCCACTCCCTCCCCCTCCCTATAGCCCCACCCTAATCCCTTCCCGCGCCCTATAAAGGTTGGCAGTGGAAGAACTACCACACGATTTCCCGGCACACAGCTCTTAGGTGTAAGAGCAATCATTGCTGGCCAGCTAAAATAAAGGCTTCTTTTGGCTTTACGTCATCGACTTGGATGATTTCATTTTCTTTGGGTACAACATTTGGAGGACCCACTGAGATTTGATTTCTCCAAGCCTTCACGCCTAAACTCCCAGGCCTCCTGTGATGGTTGCCTGGGAGCCCCACCCTGAGTAGAGGGGAGGTCCTGAGAGAGGTGCCTCAGCCTCTCTCTTGGGGGGACCCCAGCCCATCTTCAGGACACTCTTCTGGACGAAGCCACCTGGTATCCTGTTTCGGTTAGTCAACTATCTGTATCTGGGGGACGTGGTCAGACTGGATGCAGTTGCTTACACCAGTCCCAGTCCAGGGTGAGACGTCGCTCCTGTCCCCTGGTAGGCCTCCTCGTGAGGCCTGGTCTGTCTGGTGGGCCCCTCGTGGGCCCAGTCTGGTAGGCCCCATGGGGCCTAATCTGGAGGGCAGATGTCTGTCTGTCTGCATTTGTCCTGTTAGTCTGGTCTGGGCCGCATGGGTTCCGCTCGGCTCAGCTGCCACGTGGCTGACTTCCTGCATAGCCACTGCCTGGGGCCTGGTCTGCTGGGCCACCGCGTGTGGCTTGGGCCTAGTCCAGTAGGCCTCTGTGCAGAGTACAGTAGGACCTCTGTGTGGACCCAGTCTGGTAGACCACACCCCAGGGACGCGTGCCCCAGGGGCAAGTCACGGGAAGCCATGATGTCATGCGCCTGCCGGGAGTTGGGGGTTCTGTTGCCGCTGCCGTGGCCGCCGCCTGCCTGCTTCACGGCACAGCACCCACGCATGGCGGGGGGTGGGGGGTGGCGACTTTTGCCGCAGCTGGATTGATCCACGGGAAGGGCCCAACTCGCGTCCAGAGTCACCTTCACCACTGGCCCCTTGGGTGTCTGGGCCGTTTGTGTTTTCTGTGTTTTTTCCTTGCTTTCTGTGTTGCATCTCTTCAGGAGAGTCTACTATGGGACACAGTCAGTCAACCATGTGCCCCACTGCTCTAACTTGTTTTTTAGATACTTTTCAGAACTTCCAAGAATGTGCCACTAACTACAGAACTTTTGATAATGGATGTAACTTAAGAAAGTCTTGTAAATCAGAATGGCCCACTTTCGAGGTTGATTGGGGCCCTCAGGGCATTGGGTGGCCAAACCATCAGGACCGGGTGCCTTACTTTCAAATTTGGATTATGGCTTAAGCATTGCCTTTCAGCTAGTTTGGGAACTAGGAGAGGCTGCACCAGTTTGATGGCAAAGGCCAGACCAGACTTAAATGCAGCTCGCGCTGCTACCAATCCCTCAAGACTCAGGTAACTCTGCCAAAAGCCATTTCCAAATCCAGGGTCCGAGGGAGGGAGAAGATGGCTGGGGGCACCCGCCCTCTCGCTGTCCCGAGGGAGAGGAGGAACCAGGTCCACCCCCCCAGTGTTACAACACCCCCACAGCGAATTGCTTTACAATATGTAAATGGCATGTGCCTCCACCCAGGAGGAATAACGAAAGCCTGTTACAGAGCTCTTAAGCATTCAAACCCTGTCCTGATAAAAATGGTTAAAGTGCCTGAGATACAGGTTTCTGCTGGAACCAAATCTCAAGTAGAACTTACATTGAAATGACAATAGAGGAAGCAAAAAGGCCAGTAAGAGACCAATTTCCAACCCAAGGAAAACAAAAAACAAAAGAGTGTTTTGAGATTAACTAATGACCAGCTGAGCTTGTTGAGCTCATAACTTTTGGTCAGTCCTATTTTTTATTCAATTTAGATTTTTGAACATCTTGTTTCATTGCAGTGGAGATGAAGGTTCAATTTCAATTCGGTAAATAAATGAAGGTAAAATATATCTAACCTCTCAAGTCTCTAGGTGGTCAATTAAAAAAATGTTGATGTCTATAACATGTGTAATATCAATTGTTCTTTTAGGATTTTTCCAGAGGAAAGAGATGGCAAATACTATTCAAAATACTTGTCTGATCTTGGTTATTACAGTAAAATAAGTAAATTAGAGTTAACATATTACACCTTAAATTCCTTGGGGTGGCATGCTTTAGCATTATTGGTGTTTTCATGGATTGGTAAATAAAGGGATTTGCAATTGTTTTGTATCATCCCTGAGAGCAAGGTTACTAAGAGTGAAATCCTAATTATTTATCTTAATCCAGACATTTCATAGGAGTTGTTTTAGAATACGAACAAAGAAGAAGTCCGATTGGAAAGGGAAAGTGGAAAGTTCTAGGTATGAAAATATATTCAGTAAAAGGAAAAGGAAAATATTTCTGGGTAAGAAAGTCTGTGTGTAGGTAAAGGGCAAATTCCAACAAGTTTTTGTGTAACTAAGTAGTATATGTATGTGAGACCATCAGTTAGAAACTGTTTAAGGTTTTCCCCTAAGGTCAGATGTTAATGGGCTAAGATAAATCAAAGTGTAATCAATATGTTAAAATGACAAGGATTTCTTTAAGTTTTATTCTTTATTGTGGTTAAATAACTGGTCGGGTATTGTGCTATGTTGCAGAGCCTAGGGTTTTTCTTGAAAAACTAGGTTTGGTTGCTCTTTGTATATTCATGTGTCCATGTCCTCTGGGTACGTAGGTCTTTAGAGCAGGGAATTTGTCAGGCTGCTGTTCTCCAGATTGATTTGTCCGTGTTGGTAGTTTCAGGCTTGTGGGAATGGCAAATTTTATTGGGGACTTATTTTTATCATTTAATGTTCTGTAACAGAACCTGCTATCAATGGGGCATATGTAAATTTGTTCCTTTTTACACTGAGATCAAAATTTAAATGCAAATGTATTTAAAGTTATTGAGAGCCTGATTTGTTAAAAGGTTGATATCATGAAACATAAAAAATATTTGTCACTTTGTCACACAAAAGGAAAGTTAAAAGCTCTCAGCCTTTCCTTGATTTGTTTTAAATGCAATATATTGTGTTAACAACTATTCACATAGATTCAGGAAACAATACATGTAAATTGTAAAATGATGTCCTAAGTGGAGGAAAAAATACCTTCAAACCTGGAACACTCTGCCTAAGATTGTAAAAGGCCCTGCCTTACCTGAAAAAAGGGTCTGCCTCCCACCCTGCTACAAGTCAGAATGTTTCCAAAATAAGTCAGATTTCAGCTCATTTAAAGTTATATTCAAAAGATTGTTTTCTGTTTTAGAATTACTGTGATATCAAATAGGAAATATAATATATAACTCAGGCAGGATTTAGGATGACTATTACACAAATTAGATTGTTAATTCTATTTTGTATTTTTCCTTGTGAGCTCTGTGGCTGATACCTAATTAATGTTTGAAGAAGTACTGCTTCTGGAAATTAGTTGAGATACTAAGCCATCACCTATAGAGCAGATAAGATAATAAAAACCCCAGTTAGATAAAAGGGAGTAAATAATTGCAAAGTTATAGACATTGAAGTTAAAGCCCAGTACTCTTACTTTGTGATTGGTGGGACGGCTTGCTGGGTATTTAAGATCAAACTTAGAGATCAAGATTAACACAGGAGGGTCAAGAAAACCAGTTTTGGCTCCTCCCCTCAGAGTCAGCCTGAATCCAGGGAACAAGAGGGCTTCTCTAAGGAACTTTGTGACTCTGGGTCACACAACCTCCTGATCAGGGAGATTGATGAGACTCACTAGAGGATGGAAAGCAAATCAATGCACCTGCTACAGAGGAGGGTCTTTGAAAAGGGAGACATCCCTGATGCTTCCAAGGGAAGCCACCTCATCAAGGAGACCCTACCTAGCAAATGTCAGGCACTAAAGGAGCTAAGAAGCTGCTCTCAAGTGCCCCAGGAGTGACCCTGTGGGAACTCAGCTGACTCTTAAGAGACAGGAGCAGGTCAATTTGACCAGCTTGATCTTAAACACCTAGCAAAACAGTTAAAACCAAACCAAACCATAGACATTCTTGGGCATTTAAAGGAAACAATAGTTTAATGTAACTTAAGATGTACTTGTGTTGGCCCCTAGAATAGGACTGGAGGCTACAGAAGAGAGATTCTTAGGCAAGTGTACCTCATAACGCAAGTTCCCAAATAAAGACCTCAACCTCTCCAGCCTTTGATAGGCCTTGTTATGGGAACAACTTCTCAGTTCTTCCACCTGGTGAGAGATTGACTTCTACCATGTCATGATATTCTGTATTAATCTCATTTTGGTACTTATGTCATTTTGTTTCTCTCTCATAGAAGCACCAACCCCAGATGACCTTACAACGTGCTCTTCCCAAGCAGACTTCTGCTCCTCATTGACCAGATTTCTAAAAGGAACTTCAAGCTGCTTCCCTAGACTCCACCCGCTTCCAACTCGAAGCAGCAAGAGTGGTCGGCGTCCCCTCTCCTTATGGCCGTAAAAAGTTCCTAATTAAGGACAGGCAGTTAGTGTAAAATAAGAAGTGTGGTCAAACTGAGGAATGAAACCCATCAGAGTCTGGGAAGTTGGAAACTGAAAAACCACTAGTTTCCTAAGCAAGGATTTGTTAATGTGGATAAGACCAGTGGGGAATGCTATACCCACAGAAAACAGATTAAAATGTTGTGTTCCTCTGGGAGATTCTCCAGTGCGATCCGGAGAGTCAGCTCCACCCCAATCCCAAATCCCCTCCCTATCGCCCACCCCAGTCCTGCCCCCTTCCTATAGCCCCACCCTAATCCCTTCCTGTGCCCTATAAAGTTTGGCAGCAGAAGAACTATTGTGCGATTTCCCTGTCCACTGCTTTTAGGTGTTATGGCAATCGTCGCTGGCCAGCTAAAATAAAGGCTTCTTTTGGCTTTGCGTGATCGGCTTGGATGATTTTATTTTCTTTGGGTACAACACAAGGAGCCTGGGTTCCTTTGTTGATAGTCGTGCAGGGATGCTCCCTGCTGGTGTTTCTGTGGTCCTGTGTGTGCCACAAGTTTCTTGCCTGCAAAAGGTGGGCGTTTGCAATTCACCCATCCAGTTTGTGAACTCCTCTGGGCAAAGGGGTTAAGCATCTAGTGACCACTAGATGTCCTCCTTACCCTGCAGAGCCTCCTTCAGCCCACAGAGCAGAGCAATGTACCCCTTGTCGCCATTTTTCCGTGTGTCATCAAATTTGGAAGTGTGCAGGGGTAGGAGAAGGTCTCACCACCTGCTCTCTTAACCAGTCCCTCCCTGGTGCCACAGCACGGGTGGGGGAGAATGGAATGATCTCATAGATACAAGTCTTCTTCGCCTTGTAAATTATCGCCTGCAGAGTTCACTGTGGTCACTTTCTTCAGCTATCTAAACTGACTAATCTGAGCCAAAAGTAAACTCTGATCTGATGCAAACGGTTAGCTACATTTGTCTGATGTTTTGTTTTTCACAGTTAAAGATGAGTAAATCAGATTTAACATCAAAGGGATCAATCATAAATGTGTTTGTTAAGGAGACATCTGATTGATTCACAGTTAAAGTACTAAAACACTGACTGCTAAATATAGAATCGAGTTCTGGTAAGTCCATGAGGCCATATATTCCAACGTCCAATGCACGTCTTCATAGATTGGCCCCCTGCCCTCCTCTGCAGCATGGGCCCTCCTCTGTAGCCTGGTCACTATGGATCAGGATTTCACTCTTCTGGACGAATGAGCCACAGGCCGGGCTGGACCCTCCAGGACTGGCATCCTGGTGTTGTGAGGCACCTGATGATCACTGGGTGGAGGGGCTGCTGGATCTTGTGCTGGACGGCTCTGGTGTGGAAGGCCCCACATGCTGGCCTGTGAACTCCGCCCCAGGCCGGCTCCGCTCCAGCGGGGAGGGCACAGCATCTCAGTCTCTCGGTGGCTTTGGTTGGCGCCTGCCTCCCTGTGATCAGCGATGCGGGGCTTTGCCACACACTCGTTGGCCTTTCTCAAAAGGTAATTTGCTCATTTTCAGTGGGATTCTTTTTGCTGTGGTTTGAGTTCCTTTACACTCTGGATATTAATTCCTTCTCAATGAACAGGTGGCCAGCATGCTCCCGCATCTGTGGGCTCTCTCTGCATTCCATCAACTGTTTCCTCTGCTGCGAAGGAAGCTTCTGCACTGGTGTGGTCCCACTGGTCAGCTTCCACTTGTGTTGCCTGAGCTTTGGGACCACACCCCGCGGAGCTCCGTCCAGGTCCCTGGCCTGCAGGGCTTCCCCTGTGCTCTGCTCCGGCAGCTCCCAGGCCCAGGTTTGATGTTGAGCTTCCGGGATGTCTGGACTTGCCTGTCTGGGTGGCAGGGATCTGGTTTCATGCTCTTGCTGTGGGCCATCTGGGGTCCCAGCACTGTCCACTAGAGAATGGATCTCTCTCTAGTGCATGTTCTGAGGTCCTTGTTGGAAGCAGGCGAGGTGCATGCTGGGTGCCCTTTCTGCTCCTTGACTGGATGTCTATCCAGGTCAGGCTGCATCCTGGACATGTGGCCCTGCAGCCCCCTGCTCCGCCTTGCTGCTCAGGATGCTTGGGCTATTTGGGGTCTTCCGAGGTTCCATATGGAATTTAGGAGACTGTTTTCCATTTCTGTGAGCATGTCATTGGTCACAGTGAACACACCAGTCACTCTGGGTGACCCTTCAGTCCTTTAATGGGGCCCCTTTCTGCTTACAGTGCCTCTTCAGTTCCTGCTGTCAGCTCTCCTGGCTCCCACTGTCCTCTCTCCTCTGGGTGGGGTCCTCCCCACGGGCCCAGGTCCATCTTGGTGGTGTGTGCTGGAACTGCTCCCTGGCTCGTTTCTCAGCGAGTTCCTCGTGGTGTGCGGATGCTGCTGCCTTGCACCCTGCTGCTGCGCCCAGTTTACCATCAGCCCCGCCGGGTTCCTGCGGCCTCGGGGCTTTCTCTGTGTGGTCGTGTCTGCATGGATGTACGAGGACTTCCTCCTGCCAGTCTGGACGCCCTTCCTCCTTCCTCCTGCCTGCTCTGCCAGGACCCTCACATCCCTGGCATGTGAGTGTGAGTGAAACCTGTGCCCTGTGCCCTTCCCAGACACTGGAGAAGAGGCCTCCACGTCTCCCTCACGGCGTGACCTCACCTTTGGGATGGTGCCCAGGGACCTCCCTTCCACACCTAATTGTTTGAGAAGGTTTTGATCATAGTGTTGTGGGGCTTCATCAAATGCCCTTTCTGTGTTTGCTGAGGTGTGCATACGGGCTCTCTGGAGGGTGTGATGTGCCCTGATCTGAGATCCAGAGGTCCCTGCAGCCCCATGGTGAATCCCAGAAGCCAGGTGTGCCATTGGAGTCTGTTGGCAAGTATTTTGTTGAGAATTTTTGAATCTATATTCTTCAAGAACATTGTTAGTGTTTTTTTTTTAAATCAGGGTAATTCTTGTCTTGTGGAATGGATGTCTGAGATTTCCCTAACCTTTCAATTTATACTCATCTGTCTTTTGTTGGTCTAACAAAACATGTGAGGCTGGGACTTACTAATGAAGCGAGGGCAAGTGAGCTCACAGTGCTGGAGGCCGAGTGTCTGACTGCATGGACCCGTTTGCTCAGCCTAACTGGAGACAGCACCAACTGGGGGGAGGAGCCTCCTCAGGAGCACCAGAAAGGAGAGGCCCAGGGGAGATGGCAGCCAGCCACAGGGAGGGGCCAGGCTTGCCCTTGTTGGGGTGTAAAGGCGTCCACTCTTTCAGGAGTGGACTTACTCTGCAAGACTGGCCTCAACACCCCCATGGGTGTTATTTTCAAAGACTTCAGTACCTCCTGCTAGGTCACACTGGTTTTTAAGAACATTGGTACCCATGCTTACCCTTGACGTGTTGGAGTGGTGCCCACTTGGTGACCCTGCTTTAACGTAGTCACCTCTGGAAAGGTCTTGTCTCCAAACAGGGCCACAGAAGGCCTGCAGGCTCCAAGCTCCCTGCACCTGTTGGTCTTGGTCAGCTTCGTCACTGCTGTGACTAAATGATCTGAATCTGCAGCACAATTATAGAGGAGGAAAGGGTTATTTAGGGGCTCAGAGTTTCAGAGGTCTTAGTCCATCGAAGGCTGGCTCCATTCCTTGGGGCTCCAGGTGAGTGTGACCATCATGGCAGGAGAGAGTGTCAGAGGGAAGCAGCTCACAGGGTGATCAGGATACAAAGTGCATATCCAAAACCACACCCCATGATCCTCTCCTGGGGCCACACCCCACCTGCCTCCAGGTAGCATGCAGTTAAACCCATCAGGGATTTACCCACTGATTGGTCAAGACTCTTACATCCCAATCACTCCTCCTCTACCTCCTGCATGGTCTCACATGAGCTTTGGGGGGACAGCTCACATCCAAGCCCTGGCTCTCTCATTGCCACACTGGGGACCGAGCTTTAGACATATGCACCTCTGTGGGCAGAGCCCACCCAGACCTCAGCACCTTTGCTTGGGGAAGTTTTGAGAGGAGTAGGTGTTGGCTCCTCCTTCTGGTCTGGGGGCCCATGGCTCCTCCTGACTGGGAGGCCTGCTGCTGGCCGTGGCCCTGTTCCCTTCCCACCCCTGAGGCTTGACTGTGGCAGACATGAGAGTCCAGGGTTTGTCCACTGCTTCTAGGTTTCCAGCTGGTCCTCAGGTCCCTGGGGGCCTTCACATTTCTGTGGGATCATTGACCATTTCTCCTTCATCACATCCAAGTTTATTTACTGGGTCTTCCCTCTTTTTTCTTAGTCTACTTAAGGTTAAGTAGACTAAGATGTTGATGATGTTTATCTTTCAAGAGAAACAGCTCTTCTCTGATGGTCGAAGTCACCTTTGCTGGTCTCAATTTTGTTTATTTCAGCTCTGAACTTTATGATTCCTTGCTCCTGCTGATTTAGGGTTGGCTTGCTCTTGGGTTTCTACTTCTTGAGATGCACTCTTAGGCTGTTTGTCCAACAGGCTCTGTACACCTTTTGCTAAGTACTTCCTACCTGGTGCCTTTGTGCACTATCCTGGGTGGTTTGTGATGTCACATCACCATTTTCATGAGTTCAAGGTGTTTTTAAATTTTCTTCTCGATCCACTGGAGTTCAGAATCTCGCCGTTTAGTTTTTGTGTGTGTATGAAGTTTCCACAGTTTCCCTGCTGACAAAGGATGCTACACCTCCAGGGTCAGAACAGAGTCCAGGAGATGACTTGGCTTTGAAATTCATTCAGGCCTGTCCTGGAGAAAGTCCCAGGTGCCCCTGAGAGGACCATGTCCTCCACAGCTGCTGGCTGAAGGACTGCCCGAGCACTGCAGGCCCCCTGGTCTGTGCAGGATTAGCTGTGAAGCCCCTGCTACCCTGCTGTCTGGATGCTCTGTGCATTGATGCTCCTGGGCTGCCAAGGTCGCTGGCTGTGGCGTGGCTCTGCCCCCTTCAGCTCAGGGTCCTTCCTTATTCACACTTTCTGACCTGGTGTGCATGCCCAGATGGTGGGGACTCTCCTGGAAGGATCCTCCTCTCTCTCCCAGGAGTTCATTTGACTTAAGTTCACCCTGCTGTCACCTGCAGCACCTTTTGCATGCTTTTGAATTCAGTTTGTAGGGACTATCTTCCCTGTCCTCTTACTTCAGTCTGTGTGTCCTTCTGATTAGGTGTGTGTCTTTTAGGAGAATAGAGTTGGATCTTAAAAAAAGATCCAGGCAGCCACTCTAGATCTTTCAGTTGGAAGGTTAACCCATTTGCATTTGAGCTTATTGCAGGTAGGCCAGGATCTGCTCTTGGAGTTTTTTTTTTTGATAATTTTCTCTCAAGTTTATTACCATCAAAAGTCTGGACGATCAGCAAAAGAAGAGCTGATCTCAAGCTACAAATGGGGTGTTGCTGGATGTGGAGTTGGAAATGCGCAGAATGTAGCAACCACGTAGGGCAGTGCCACATGGGGATGTGACAGATGTGGGTAAACTCAGAGACCTGGAAAATAAGGGAATTCTGAAGTGACAGATTTGGATCATCATTTGTGTTTTTAACAGAATCTATTTACTTGGTTTTTAATTTTAATTTAATTTCTTAAATCATGGCATTTACCAGTAAATGGATAGAACTGGAGACTCTCATGCTAAGTGAAAAGAGCCAGTCCCCCAAACCAAAGGACAGGTGTTCTGTGACCTGTGGAGATACAGCAAGGGGAGGGAAGGGAGGCTGGCTGTGTTAGACAAAGGGGAGCAGAGGGCAGGGCGGGGGCATGGGAAGGGACCTGGAACAAAGGGGATGTCACTCTCCTGAGTTCCTGTGTGAGGACAGGGCCAGGTAACTCCAGGTCAGGTTTAGCACAGGAACGGGAAGTTCCCACCATGTACTGCAGTGTGTCAGATTCCCACCATCAGGTGCACCTGCAATGAGACCAGGCACGTCGCTGGCTCTGCCCTTTGCTGGTCCTGTTGCTCTGCTCCTCTCACCACTGACTCCTTGGGCCCACTCTGCAGTGGGGGGTCTGACTCCTGCTCTTTCCCTCTGTGCACCTGCTCCTCTGGGCAGGTCCCCCTGTCCTGAGCTTCCTGGAAGCAGCTGGGTCTCCTCACTCCTCCACCCTGGGCTCCTCCTGCTGGCCAGTCTAGTGTGGTGTGTCCTTTTGCTCTGGCTTCTCTGAAAAGGACTTTATTTCTCCTTCACTTCTGGGCAGCTTGGTGGGGTGTAGCATGGTGGTTGACATTTTTTTCCTTTCAGCACTCTGAAAATATGATTTTATTCTCCCCTGGCCTGCAAAGTTTCTGCTTAAAATCTGCACTTACTGGGTGTGGAGGTGCATGCCTGTAATCCCAGGGGCTTGGGAGGCTGAGGCAGGAGGATCACAAGTTCGAGGCCAGACTCAGCAACTCACTGAGGTTCTACGCAATTTAGTGAGACCCGTCTCTAAATAAAAAATATAAAGGGCTGGGGATGTGGCTAAGTGCCCACCTGTCTTCAATCACTGGTAGAAGAAAAATTGCAGTTAATCTTTTGGAGATTGCCTTGCAAAAAATCAAACATTTCTCTCCTGCTGCTTTTAGAATCCTCTCTTTGCCTCTGATTTCTACAGCTTGATCATGAAGTGCTTTTGAAAAGATCACTTTGGACTGAGTCTAACTGGGGGCTTCGAGCTTCATGGATCCTAAAGTTTACCTCTCTGCCAGAATTGGGACACTGTGAGCTGTGACTTCATTCAGCAGCCTCTCTGTGCTCTCCTTCCTCTCGGCTTCCTCTGGACTCTCCAGGCTGTGAGCGTTTGCTGCCTGGATCTTCTCCCAAGGTCTCGGGCTCCCTTGGTCCCTTTCATTCCTTCATTCCCCGTTTCCCACTGGTTAATTCAGAAGCCTTGTCTCCAGACACAGGCATCCTGCTCCTCCCTCACTGGGCTGCCTGGTCCTTCTGACTTCATGCCCTGAACTCTCACGTGCAGCTCTGTTGGATCCTTCTTTCTGGTGTCAGGGTCTCTGCTGATTCTCCCCCTTAGGTAATGGATCACTTCCCATGTCCCAGACTCATTTGTCTGTGTCCCACTGTGTCTCCCTGACCTTCCTGGAGGGCATGACTCTGATTTCCTTTTTGACAATTTGCAGAAGGCCATTGGGGAGCAGTGCTGTGTTGCTGAGCTGCATGGTTGCTCTGTGTGGTGTGTCCGGGCCCCACATGGTGTCTGTGTCTGCAGTGTGACAGTCGCCATCTGCTCACTGTGGTCCTCGTGGAGGACGTGTCCCTGGGAGGGAGCCAACCTGTGTGTTGAATATAGTGTGTCAGCTTGGATTCTGGATGGGGTGGGTGTGTGGCCCCTGCACCTGCCCCAAGGGCCTCAGCCCTGGGCACTGTGGCTCCATGGTGTGCCAGCTCTGGGCACAGGGCTGCAGTGTGACTGGGTGCTGGCTGGGGACCAGCGTCTGCAGCTGCTCTGGGCCACGGCTCTGATGGACACGGCTGTTGGCTGCTGGACTGTTGGACTGTGCCAGACCCTGTGTGAGTGACGAAGGCCAGCTGGCTCTGTGTGGCTCATGAGGGGTCCAGAGCTCACCACCTGGCTAGCACCAAGCTGGGCCTGGGAGCATGTGAACACTACTGTAGGCTGGCCGCCTGGGCAGTCAGTTCTCTGGGGACATGTGTCCAACATCTGATTGACTGTCAGGCCTGGTCACGCCCACAGCAGCTACCTACTGAGTGTGGGGTTTTCTCTGTGCAAGTGAGACAGGAAAGAGGGTCAGGTAGTCAGCTGGCTGAGCATGATGAGGGTCACACAAGACTCAGCTGAATATGGATCAGAGACTTCGGCACTGGAACACAGACCTGTGTCTAATAAGAAGAAAAAGTAGGCCCGACCTTCATCATGTCAGCTAAGGTCCTGACCTCCTCAACAAGACTCCTGAAGTGCAAGAAGTAAAATCAGGAATCAATACATGGGATGGGCTCAAACTGCAAAGCTTCATCATGGCAAAGGAAACAATAACATGAAGAGAGAGCCTACAGAGTGGGAGATCATCGTCACCACTCGCACCTCAGAGAGAGCACCAAACTCCAGGACAGATAAAGAACTCAAAAATCTCAACACCAAAACACCAATACCCCAATCAATAAGTGGGCTAAGGAACTGAACAGAGACTTCACAGAAGAAGAAACACAATCGACCAACAAATACATGAAAAATGTTCATCATCTCTAGCAATTAGACAAATGCAAATCAAACTAAGGTTCCATTTCAGTCCAGTCAGAATGGCAATTATCAAGATCACAAGCAACAATCAATATTGGCAAAGATGTGGGGGGAAAGGTGCACTCACACATTTCTCATGGGAATGCAAATTGGTGAAACCACTCTGGAAAGCAGTGTGGAGATTCCTCAGAATTTGGAATGGAGCCATCATCTGACCCAGCTGTCCCACTCCTAGGTTTATTCCCAAAGGACTTAAAATCAGCACACTACAGTGACACAGCCTTGTTAATTTTTGTAACGGCTCAACTCACATGGCCAAGCTATGGAACCAACCTTGATGCCCTTCATCAGATGAATGAATAAAGAAAATGTGATACATATACACAATAGAATATTACTCAGCCTCAAAGAAGAATGACATTATGGCATTTGCAGGTAAATGGAGGTGGAGAAGATCATACTAAGTGAAATAAGCCAATCCCAAGCAACCAAAGGGTGAATGTTTTCTCTGATAAGTGGATGCTGATCCATAATGGGGGGTGTATAGGGAAGAATGAAGGAACTTTGGATTGTGCAGAGGGGAATGAAAGGAAGCCTGGGAGTGGGAATGGGTAGGCCCATGGAATGAGATGGACATTATTACCCTGTGTACATGTGTGACTCCACCACTGGCGTGACTCAGCATCCTGTCCAGGCAGAGGAAGGAACAGCTGTGCTCCATTTGTCTGCAATGTGTCAAAATGCATTCTCCTGTCATGAATAGTCACTAGAACAAATTAAAAAGTTAAAAAGAAGAATAATGAGAGTCAGGTCCTGAGAACATAGAGAAGATTGGCTGATGACAATCTTTCAATCCAGGCAGTAAACATGAGGGTGACGATCATTTTTCAAGGAAGATCAAAGAATTGCTGAGGTTGTTTTTCAAAAACCATGTGTTGGTTCTCCTAGGCACAGCTACACAAAAGAACAGAGAGATGATGAGTAAGGAAAGAGAGAAGCCCAAGGTCCACGAATAGGCGACTGCCCTCCAGCACTGGGCTCCTGGTTCGGGGTCCCCTCCTCTCTGGGGGAGTCTGTCTTTGTCACTTTCTTACATAAACTGTGCTTGCCTGCTGGCCTTGGCTGCTCATTCTTCCACTCCTTGGACTATGACTTGGTCCTGATCACCAGTAAGACTGGGTATCACCGTCCTCCTGTCCCCAGGGAATGGGCATGAGTTGGTTTGGAACCTGGGCTCTCAACCCCTCTACTGGGCAGAGGCTGGTAACATCCAGGGTCCTGCAGGAAGGGAGCTGCTGCTGGCCACCAGCCCAGGGCAGAGCCCTCCACAGTGCATCCAGTTTCCATTGGTGCTGAGTCTGAGCAGCTCAGGTCTCTGGGGGTGGGTGATATACACGGGCTGCCACTCTGTGGCAAGGCAAGCACATGGAACCTGGGCAGCTCTCCAGACCTCAGCCTGCACAGCCATGGGGGAGCGTCCATGCAGCTTCATGCTGTGGCAAGGGGCCCTCTGGGGTCTCCAGGTGCCTTTACCCTGTGAGGAGAAGCCCCTCTTGGCTTGTGCTGAGGCACAGGGAGGGGGAGTGAGAGGCAGGTGCCTGGCTGCCTCTCTGTGCTGCTCTCTTGCCCAGCCTCCTCTGGGGAGGGCTCAGGACCCCAGGCTCAGCCCAGTGTGTTTCTTCAGTCACTCAGTTTGAATGGCAGCTCAGTCATTGGCTGATGTGCTCAGGCTGATCCTTTGTGTCAGCAACTCCACTTGGCCATCTTGCTCCACTGCTTCCTCAAGCACTTGTTTTCTGAACCCTCTTCTCCTTCATTCCTGATTCTTATGTGTATTCATGTCTGCTGTTAATCCCTCCAGTAATATGTTTGTTTCAGTTATGTTACTTTTCAGTTGGAGAATTTCTCTTTGGTTCCCTGTATTATTTTCTTGTTATATAAACTATCATTTTGTGCATTCAGTGATTTTGTGATGTTCCTTAAATCTTTGCTTCTGATTCGATTCAGTGCTTTGAGTCATTTAAGAAAACTAGGCATACATAAAAGACACACACACACACTCATGACACACACACATGCACACACTGATATACATGCACACACCCACATATGCACATGTGCACACACTCATGCACACAATTATGCACACACACTCATACACACACGTGCATGCACATAAATGCACACACACATGCACAAATGCATGTGCACTCACATGCATACACTTATGCAAGCACTCACACACGTGCACACACATGCACACACATGTACATACACACTCATGTACTCACATGCATACACATGTGCACACACACATGCACACAATCATGCACATACACACTTGCAACCCACATACACATGTGCACACACACATGCACACATACACATACATACACATGCTCATGTGCACACACACACATGCACACACTCATGTACACACACATACCCACAAACATGCACACACACATGCATACACTTACACATGACAGTTCTTTTATTTTTAACTGTTTATTGGTTATTTTTAGTTATATATCACATTAGGATTCATTTGACATAATTATAAAAACGTGGAAAATAATTTGCTCTAATTCAGTCTCCAGGATCCCCCTTCCCCGCCCTCCCTCCCTGTTTTTTTACTTCTACTGATCTTTCTTCTGTTTACTTTTGGGTGTTTTAGTGTCTTGTGGATACAAACGGTCCTGGTAAAGTTTCTGTATGTAATAAATCTAGTGTCTGGGCTCCCTCAAGGATTGCTTCTGTGAGCACTTTTTTTCCTAAGGGTGGGTCACACTCTCCTGTTTCTTTCTGTGCCTTGTGATTTCCTGTTGTTGAACACTGGAGCTCAGACCTCGGCCTGACTTCCTGCAGCGAGATCAGTTCCCATTGTGTCCTCTGACTCCTTAGTTGCTACTGACTCATGTTTATTCTTCATGCTTCTCCAAAATTTGCTGTTTTTGATTGCTGAAGTTTACAGTGTTCTCTTTGTTTCCCAAATGACATTTTAAGACATTTCTTCTTTTTATTTACATACTTTTCATTGGTGCATTCTGATTGTGCACAAAAGAGAGATTCAGGGATTCCTGGTCACATTTTTGTGCATGCACAGAATATACTCAGGTTGACTCTTGTGCATGCACAGAATATACTCAGGTTGGCTCTTCAGGCCCTGCTCTTGCCTCCCCTCATTCCCATCACTCCCCTTTATTTACTTTGCTCCTAAAACCTTCTGTTTTTGAGAGAGAATTTTTATTTCATTTTATTTTTTATTAACTTTAAAATTTGTCATAATTAGTTGTACATGACAATAGAATGCATTCATAAATTTTTGAATTCCTCTTTTCTCTCAGCTTCCATACATGAGAGAAAGTACAAGACTCTTAATTTCTGATTCTGACTCTTCTCACTCAGCATGATGGTCTCCAGTTCCATCCAGTCACCAGCAAAGGCAATGATTTCATTCCTCTTTATGGCTGAGTCGACATCATTGTGTACACACACCCCATGCTTTTCATCCTTCATCTGCTGAAGGACACCTGGGCTGATTCCACAACTCGGCCACTGTGAACTGTGCTGCTATAAACATTGGAACACGTCTATCATGATGGCCTGCTGATTTTAGTTCATTTGAATAAATACCAAGGAGTGAAATAACTGGGCCTCCAGGTGGTTTTGTCCTGGTGTTCTGAGGACTCTCCACATGGACTCCACAATGTTTGCTCCAATCTGAAGTCCCAGCCAGGTGCACACAGGTTTCCCTCACACACATCCTCGTCAGCAATTATTATTAATCATATTTTTGTTGATTTCTATGCTAACTTGGGCAAGATACATCTCAGTGTAGTTTTCACTTGCATTTCCCTGATTGCCAAAGATGTTAAACATTTTTCAGTTTATTGTAGGTCATTTGCATTTTCTTTTTTGGGAAACGTCTATTGAGTTCATTTGCTTATTGATTGATTGGGTCACTTGGTTTTTGGTGTTAAATTATGAGTTCCTTATGTATTCTGAGGTTCTCTCCCTTTGTGGAGCCTCTCTTCTCTCTCTCTTTCTCTGTCTCTGTCTCTCCTCATGCTCTGAATTGCTTCTTGTACAGAAGTTTCTAAATGTGATGTGGTCCATCTCTTGAGTTTTGGGTTTATTTCCTGAAATTTTGGAATCTTATAATATGATGACCATCCACATTTTCATATTGAGTCTGTTTTCCTGTAGCCATTGCAAGGTTTCTGGTCCAATTTGTGAGTCTTTGATCCTTTTGCGTTGACTTTTGTGCAGGGTGAGAGGTAGGGACATAATTCCCTCTCTACATGTGGTATTCTGTTCACTTGGCCCCATTTCTTAGAAATGCTGTATTTTCTCCAAGTGTCTGTGCACAGCTGTGGAGGACCTGATGACGTATCCCTGTGGCTTCCTCTGTGTCTTCCCTTCTCTTCCGTTGCTCCTGTGCTGTGCCAGTACCTTCCCCTGTTGTTACCACAGCTCTGCAGCATAGGTTGAGATCAGGCATTGAGATGTTTCCAGCCCTCTTCTTATTGCTCAGTAGTGTTTTTGGCCATTTCTGGGTCTTTTATTCTTCCTTATGTATTTTAGGGTTATTTTTTATTGTTATGTGAAAAATGTCATTGAAATTTTTATGGGAATTTCACTAAATCTATAGATTTCCTTTCATAATAGGGTCCTTTCATCAATATGAATTCTTCCTATGTACTATATGGGGGATCTTTCCATCTTCTAATGTCTTCTTTGATTTCTTTCTTTAGTATTCTATAATGTTCACTATAGAGCACTTCCACACTTTTGGTTAGACTTTTTCCCCAGGTATTAATATTTTCGAGGCTATCGTGAATGGATTCTTTCTCAGTAGATAATTTTGGTGTATGGAGAAGTGATTGCTCTCCTTTTTAATCTTAGAGCAATATAATTATTCATAATGGTGGGGTTTGTCCTGACAAAAGTATACATGCATGGAATTTGATTTCAGATCATGATCTCCCTCCCCCAGCTCTCCTTTCTCCACTGATCTTCCTTTATCTATTCCTTTTTTCTTGATCGTTTGTATTTACTTATACTTAAAGGTGAAATTCCCTATGATATATGTAAATACATACATCACATGATTTTTAAAGATATTACTTTTTTATTCTATAATTTTTAAATTTTTGTTTTATTTTAAAAATTTTTTATTTTAGTTCATTGTATACAAAAGGAATAGAACTATCATTTTTCTGGTTGTACACAATGTAGAATCATATAATTTGCATATTTATACACATACATAGGGTATAGATGTGTGTCTCATTCTATTATATTTCCTTCCCTGCCCCTCCCCATCCCCCATTTTCCTCTATACAATCCATCCCTTTTCCATTCTTCAAAAAAATAATTGAAATATAATTATCAACATAGGAAAATGTGCTAATTTTAAAGTTTAATTTCTACACATTCATATGCATGTGTAGGTACATTATTTCCGCGTGTGTATGTATCTCTGTGTGACCACCACTCAAATTCATCAGAGCAGAGAACATACCCAGCATCCCAGCAGACTCTACCAAGCCCCTTCTGAGTCAACAACAATTCCCCAATTCATCAACCACTGTTCTGATTTTTTAACTCTAGATGAGTTTTGCCCACTTTTAAACTTCATATGAATGGAATCATACTGTAAAAAAAAAGATATTACTTGTTTTTTTGTGTTTTTGGTACTGGGATAGAACCCAGGGGCACTAAACCACTGAGCCACATCCCCAGCCCTTTTTATACTTTATTTAGAGACAGGGTCTTGCTGAGTTGCTTAGGGACTCTCTAAGTTGCTGAGGCTGGCTTTGAAGTCTTGATCCTCCTGCCTCAGCCTCCCAAGGGGCTGGGATTAAAGGGTGCACTACGGTGCCTGGCCAAAGATATTACTTTTTATATGTTGATCAAATCTTGTTACTTTATTGTTTATGAACTCCAGAAATCTTGCAGAGTAAGTAAGTGTCATCTGCAAACAGAGATAATTTGAATTCTTCTTCCTCTATTTGTAACTCTTTAATTTCCTTATTGTACCTAATTGCTCTGGCTAAAAGTTCAAGACCAATATTGAGTAGAAGTGATGAGATTGGACATCTTTTCCTGCTCCTGAACTTACAGGCAATGCTTTTGGGTTCTCCCATTCAGGATGAAGCTGTCATACCTAGCCATTCTGATGCTGTGGGAAATTCCTTCCATCACTGGTTTCTTCCCTCTCTTTATCATGAATGCTGTGTTGCCTGAGCCTTTTTCTGCAACTATGATATGATCATGTGATTTTTGTCCTTAATTCTATTTGTGTGATTAATTAAGCTTATAGATTTGCATATGTGAACCAACCTTGCATCACTATCAAAATGAAACAAATTTGATTATGACGTGTGATCTTCTTCTTCTAGTGTTTCTGAATGTGAACACTCAAGTTTATTAAGGATTCTTCCATACATTCCATCAGAAATATTGGGATGTAGTTTTCCTGTCCGTATCTACATTTGGTATCAGGATATTACTGGTTCCATAGAACAAATCTTGGAATGTTCCAATTTCCAGTTTCAGAGAATAATAATGAAGCCAGAATTGACAGGCAGTTAGTATAGAAATCAGGGAATCTGGTCAAATTGAGGAATGAAGTCTGGGAAGCTGGAGACGCCCCTGGGAGACTGGAATGTCATTGCCTCCAGAGCCTCTGATCACCAAGGTTACCTGCTCAACTGCCCCTCCCCAAAAGCTGCAGGCAGGGAGTTGCTAATTAATGCCTCCAGGTCCCCCACCTGAATCTCCATGTGGCCCTTCCCCCTGCCATTCCCACCTCACCTTTTCGCTGTGTCACCACTGCCATGTGGGCAGGAAGGAGAGATAAGGGTCAGAGGAAGGGGCAGAACAAAAGAAGACCCTAACCCTATAAAAGATGGAGGGTGCGCTCACTTCTCAGGGATTCCAGAACATCAGCCATGGCCCCCCTTCTCCCACTTGGGAGAAGTTTCTATTACTACTTTTAAATAAAACCTGCTTAACATGCTTGCCTTGGCTGCTTCTCTGGGGTTATAGTTCAACACCTGAGGAAGCAGAACTCGTCACCGGTATGCGACGGTATCAGATTTGGAGGTACCACCGAGATCTACACCAAGGTAAGCTTCTTCACACACCATGCACCCCACATCTGTTCGAGGTGCATCTTTCTTTCCCTTTCTTTCTGGAGGGCAAAATGGGCACCCGTCGGCTACTTAAATGCAATTAGTGCAGCCGCCATCCTTCAAGACTCGGGTGAGAGGTTTCCCAGCCTAAGCAAGCTGCAATCACCTGCTCTATGCAGAGTAGGCATGTTGGGCTTTGCTGAAGCTGTTTCCTACTTTTCTGTCCAGGCCTTGAGAGCAATTGCCGCCAGTACACAGTGCCCTGAGTCCTGATGCACCTCGGATGTGTGGAGAAGGAAAAAGGGGTTGGAGCAACTGTGAGATTCTCTGGCCCAGGCTACTCTCAGGCGAAATCTCAAAGGTTCCTTCTCTGATCTCCCCTCCCAACTGCCCTGAGGGGTATCCAGGGTGATTGGTTGACGAATGGCACTGAGGGAAAGCACCAATGACCTTTGCCTCCATATGGGTCATACAGCACTTCCCGCCACATCCACTCCCTCCTGGATGTTCCCCTTCCCTTACCAATTAGACATTAGGAATTCAAATTGTAAGATTAAAAGAAAGACCTGGGATAATTAGTAAGAAAATGCCCAGGTTCCCTTTGTTTGCATAGTTAGCAACCACTAGTCCTAGTCTAGTATCTCCCCATTACGGTTCCTGTGCTTAAATGTGCTCACTGTGTTCTCTTTAAGCTGCAAGAGGGAGGCATTTAAAATCAACCCCGTCCCATGAGACCCTCCAAGAAAAGGGGTGTTATATGCCTAACAACCAATAGATGCCCCTTCACCCCCCGGAGATTCCTTTAGTCTACAAGGCAAAAGATAGGCAAAAATGCACAATTTTCACTTTTGTCATGTTTTTGTTTTTCATAATTAGGAATTGGTAGTGGCAGGGAGAAGTCAGTCATGCCCTTAATTCTGAGTTCTCCAGGGTCTTTGTCATATGGCAAACGGGGACCCAAGCACTTTGCCAAAGGAAGCCAGAAATAACTTTGGCAAAGCAGGTAGTGAGAGACAGGTTTTCCTGGACTGGAAGGAAGCTCAAAGCTAGGGAGACGTCCCTAATCAGATGGGAGCTTCTCTCTCAACAGTATTGCCAGGTTCACCACTAGCCTGCATGCTGCAAAATTTACAAATGATCAAGAGAAATGCCTTTCATAGGTCACCAGACTTAGCCTCAATGATCTCTACCAAGAGAGGAGAAAGCCTAAGGAATCACCTACTAAGGGAGAAGCATCAAGGGGATCCCCCCAACTTCAAAAAGATATGGAGGTTTTTGGAGGATCTAAATAAATATATTGGGGTGTTTCAAAACTTATGCCAGGTTTTTGACTTCACCTGAAAGAATTATGCTGTTACTTAACCATCTAGAGCACAGGCAGTTCCCAGAAACCATCCTAACTGGGATTCAAATAATGAGTAGGATGCCTGGAAAACTATTATATGAGGCTTTCAGGAAAGTCCTGCTATTTTCATGGAGACTCAGGAAAGCCCATTACAGAGCTCTTCAACTCCTTAGCTAATAGAAATTATAGGATCTCAAAAAATAGAGCTTAATTATGCTATCAACAGATTTAAAACTTAGGATTGCAACCCTCTCAAGGAACCCACAAACTAGGACAGGAAAATAACCACCATAGGTAGACATTTCTGCCCCAGAAATATCAAAAAGAGGCCTTACTTCAAGCCCCTGTCCTCAGCTTACCTATGGAGCAAGATTTAACCTATTTGTCACTGAGAGGAAAATAATCCTAAAAATATTCACCCTCAAATACTGGATAGGCAGCCATAGACAAACCAAGTGAATAACAAATGGCATATCAGTAATAAGCTTAGCATAGTAACTTCATTTTCAAAAGTAATGAAAAATAAGATCTCATCATTTTCTTCAACATTCAAACCTGTCTTGAAAAAAAAACGGTTAAAATGCATTAGGCAACAAGTTTCTGCTGGAACCAGATCTCAAGTCAAGGCTTACATTTAAATGTAAATAGAAAAAGTCAAAGGCCCAGTAGGAGACCAGTCTCAAACTGAAGGAAAAAAAAGCAAAAAGAGTCTTTTACTTGAACTCCAGCAAAAGTAAATTATACAGTGCTTTACTAAAATAATTAATGGCCATTATAATTTTTTTTTTCTCCAAGGACTCTTGCTTTGTCTTTCTTAAATGTTATGTTTTTGGAGCTCCACAATTTCAATCCTACATAACTAGGTTAATGCTTTTTGATCAGTTATTTTCAACTCTATAGAGTTATTTTTGATCTATAACATTGCAATGGAAATTCACGTACAAAAAGCTAAAAGTTTTTTTGTGTGTTTGTGTTGTCTTGTCTTTCGTGTGTCCAAAATTCATGTACATATTAAATTGACATAAAGATATCTCAAAGATATTAAAATTAAAAGAATGGATCCAACCTTAATTCACGTGAAAAAAAGGTTCAATTTAAATTGGGTGAACCAATAAGGGTAACGTGTTTCTAAATTTCTTAACTCACAAGTGTCTAAGTGGTCAAACTAATAAAAATGTTGTCTATAAAATGTTAGTTAATATTAATCATTTCTAGGATTTTTCTTCAACAGGAAAGAGATGGCAGGTACTGTTCAATACACTTGTCTGATATCTTGGTTTTTACAGTAAAATAAATAAATTAGATGTGATATATATATAGGATTAATCAAAGGTGTTTGTTAGAGACATCTGGTTAATTTACTAAGTTAAAATGCTGTTGAATAACATCGAGTACTCTTAATGTTTAAATTCCATTGGGCAACATACTTAAAATATTATTTTTTTAAAATAGATTGATAAATAAAAGGTTTAAGATTGCTTTCTGTCCATCACTACAAACAAGGTTACTAAGTGAGATCATAACAGGTACCATTCTACATACAAAGGAATCCAAAGGTTTCAACTGTGATTCAATTAAAGAACTATAAATAACATAAAATATTTCATCTTATTAAAATGGAATAATTCATCTAAATTCAGAAATTTTCTAAGAGTTGTTTCAAAATGCAAACAAAAGGAGTCAACAGATAGGAAAGACAAAATAGAAGGTTCTAGGTGTGGATATATATATTCAGTAGAAGAAAAAAGAATGTTTCTGGGTAAGAAAGTCTTTCTGTGATGAAATACATGTGGGTGTAAGTAAGTGCTAGGAAAGTCTGTGTGTAAGTGAAGGACAAATTTCTACAAGTTTGTGCATGACTAAGTTGGTTGTATGTATATGAGATGGTCAATTAAAGACTATTTAAGGTTTTTCCTTAAGGTCAAATATTAATGGACTGATATAAACCAAAGTGTAATCTATATGCTAAATTGACAAGGGTTTCTTTAAACATTAATTTACAGAGTCTAAATTTTTCTTAAAAAAAACCCCTAAATTTGGTTAACATCAATTGTGCTATTACTCTTCCTTGTATATTAATGTGTTTGAATCTTCCAGGTACACAAGTCTTTAGAGCAGAAAATTTATCAAGCTGCTGTTCTCCAAACTAAACTTGTCTGTAATGGTAATTTTAAACTTATAAAAATAGCAAATTTTACTGGGGACTTATTTTTATCATTTAATGTTCTATAACAAGACCTGTTATCAATAGGGTATATGTAAAATTTGTTACTTTTTACACTGAGATCAAAATTTAGATGCAAATGTATTTAAAAGTTAGTGAGAGCCTGATTTGCTTAAAGGTTAATATTGTGAAACAAAGCATTTGGCCACTTTGCCAGACAAAAGGAAAGTTAAAAGCTCTCTCAGCCTTTCCTTGATTTGCTTTAGATGTAATATATTGTGTTAACTACCATTCGCATAGACTCAGGAAACAATACACATAAACTTTGTAAAATGATATTCAAAGAGGAGGCAAAAATCAGCTTCAGAACTAAGACACTTTACCTAAGACCATAAAGAGCCCTGCCTTACCTGAGATAAGGCTCTGCCTCCCACCCTGCTGCATGTCAGAATAGCTCCAAATTTCAGCATGTTTAAAGTTATATTCAAAAGATTGCTATAAAATGCTGTGATCTCAAACAGGGAATATAATATATAGCTCAGGCAAAATATAAGATGATTGTTACACAAACTAGATATGTTTTTACTGTTGTTAATTCTATTTTGTATTTTCTGGGGACATAAATAACATTAAAAATTAAAAATTGTGCTTCCATTCCTGATCACCTGCCAATATTGAAATTCCCAAATAAAGGCCTTGACCCCTCCAGCCTTTGTTAGGCCTAATTATACGAACAACTTCTCAGTTCTTCCACCTGGTGAGAGAGTGATTTCTATTCATTGACATGTTCCAGATGCTGCAACATTTATTCTGTGCTAATCTCATTTTGGTACTCATGTCTTTTGTTTCTCTCTCATAGAAGCACCCATCCCCCAGATGACTTTACAACCTGCTCTTCCCCAAGCAGACTTCTACTCTGGACCCCTCAATTGATCAGATTTCTAAAAAGGAACTCAACTGCTTGCCCTGCACTCCGCCCCCTTCCAGCTCAGAAGCAGCCAGAGCGGTCTTCGCCCACTTTCCTTACAGCAAGCAGTTAAGTTCCTAAACAAAAGGGGGGAATGAGGCCAGATTTAACAGGCAGTTAGTGTAGAAATCAGGGAATCTGGTCAAATTGAGGAATGAAGTCTGGGAAGTTGGAGATGCCCCTGGGAGACTGGAATGTCAGTGCCTCCAGAGCCCTCTGATCACCAAGGTCACCTGCTCAACTGCCCCTCCCCAAAAGCTGCAGGCAGGGAGTTGCTAATTAGTGCCTCCAGGTCCCCCACCTGAATCTCCATGTGGCCCTTCCCCCTGCCATTCCCACCTCACCTTTTTGCTGTGTCACCACTGCCATGTGGGCAGGAAGGAGAGATAAGGGTCAGAGGAAGGGGCAGAACAAAAGAAGACCCTAACCTAAAAAAGATGGAGGGTGCGCTCACTTCTCAGGGATTCCGGAACATCAGCCATGGCCCCCCTTCTCCATCCCATGAGAAGTTGTATCACTACTTTTAAATAAAGCCTGCTTAACTTGCTTGCCTTGGCTGCTTCTCTGGGGTTATACTTCAACACCGGAGGAAGCAGAACTCGTCACCGGTATGCGGTGGTATCAATATGAGGAGGATTGGTATTGTGTGGGGTGTTTGTTTTATGGAAGTGGGTGCACCAACATGTGGGGCAGAAATACAATCAATATACCTTTTTTTTATTAAAAGAAAAGTTATTATACCTCCGTGTTGGATACTTTGTCATAGGAAGTGATCCTCCTTGTCTCTTCTGATTAGTTTTAGCTTGAAGTCTGCATTGTGGGGTGTGAGCTTCATACTGTGGCTTGCTCTTGGTCCACATTTTCATGGTACATTGTTTCCAGTGATTTCACTCACAGCCTGTGGGTGTCTATGTTGGTAAGGTGAGTCTCTTCTCAATGACATTTAGCTGGATTTTAATTTTTAATCCACTTTGCTAGCTTATATCTTTCAATTGGAGAGTTGAGACCACTGACATTTAGTGTTACTATAGAGAAATGATTATCATTTCCTGTCATTTTGATTTATTTCAAATGTTTATTTTTACTTTGATCCTTGACATTAGGTACTTCTCTAAGGAGATTCATTCATTCACTGGTTCTATGTTGTTTTTATTCCTTCCGGTGAAATATTTATCTAAGTATATTCTGTACTGCTGACTTAGTAGTCATGAATTCTTTTAGTTTATGCTTATGTTGGAAGGTTTTATTTCTTCCTTGATCCTGAAGGATGGCGTTGCTGAATATTGCTATCTTGATTGGCAATTACTTTCTCTCAGCTCTTTGAATTCATGGTCCAAGTCCTCCTGGCCTTTAGAGTCTGTCTTGAGAAATCAGGACTAATTTGGATTGCTTCCCTCTAAAGAAGATGTGCTGGTTTTCTCTTGAGACTTTTAAGACTCCACAATTATTCTGTATATTAGACCTTTTAAGTATGACTGTCACGGAGATGATCTTTTTGATCTTGTCTACCTTGGGTTTCAAATTCTTCTCTATCTGGATTTCTTATTTCCAAGTTTGGAAATCTTTCTGATATCATCTTTTTAAAAAGTTATGCATGCCCTAAGTTTGTATTTTGGTACCTTTATCAATACCAATGATCCTCAATTTGTGTCTCCTAATGTTATTTAGATTTCCTGAATATTCTATTCATGGCCTCTTATCTTTCATTTATTGCTGTTTTTTCAAATTTTGCATAATTTTCTTCCAGTCCTGATATCTGTTTTCCATCTAATCTATTGGTGATAATTTATCTGAATTTTAATATGATCTATCACTTCTTCAACATCCTTGATTCTGGCTTGGTTCTTCTTCAGAATTTCTAAATCTTTATTGAACTCTTCTTTCTTTCCTGTGTTTTCTTTCTTAGTTCCTATCTTAGGTACATTTAGTGGACTGATTGCTTTAACCATTAACACTCTAAATCTTCATCTGGGGTTTCCTCAGCTGTGGTGTCCACAACACCAGATACTGAATTGTTCTGAACTTTGGAAATGGTTTATTCCCTTGCTTTTTCAAATTGCTGGCATTCATGCCCGACTGCTGGGGTGTTGATCTCTTCTCCTGTTAGACACGGGACTTTTCAGTGAGATGCTGTTCCTTTACTCAGTGCCTTGGATGGATGAGTGTTTAAGGGTTGTGCTCCCACTCAATGCCAACTCATGTCGGGGCTTGAGCACCACTCTGAGAGGGGATACTAAGCCTCAGTACTGCCACCACTTCAGAACATACACTAATAAACCCTCAAAATCTCACTGAACATATTTTAGAGAAATTCCACGAATCCAGTGGGAAGAGAAAGTCCTGTTCCTGAATAGGTGGAGGAGTCAGGTAGAAGAGGAAGCAAACCTGCTGTGAAACCACCCTTGGCTCTCCAGGCAGCCATCCTGGGCTGCTGTGAGGTGCTCTGTGGAGGGGAGGGTGTCTGCCTGGGGGATCCTCCATCTTCTGAGCACCTGCATTTGTTTGCTGCTCTTCCTGGAGCTTTGGAGACACAGTCCTTTCTTTCTGGGGTTTCAGATTTCATGGTCAACCTATCGGGGTCTCTGTGTGAGTTCCCCTCCTTCCTTCCTGAACAGCTTGGCCACAGGCCTCCTGAGAGCCTGGACCCTGGGCTGTGGGGAGGTGTGTGGGATATTTCAGCCTCTCTTCTGGCTGTGTCTGGATGTGGGAGTGGTGACCCAGGGTCAGCAGATTACATCGCACTGTAGACAGTCTCAGCTCCCCATCCCAGTGACAGCTGGGCTCCCCTCCAGAGCTCCAGCACCAGGTTCAGGGGAAGGGTTTTCACTCTTCCCAGCTCTGCAGCTGCTGTGGAATTGCGGGTTTGGCTCACCCTTGGGGAGCTGCTCTGAACTTGTGAGTTCCTCTGGTCCACCCACACCCACTCCACAGAAGGATGAGCCAGAGGTATTTAAAAGATGCTAGAACTGCAGTCATTCAGAGGATGAGAGTGGGTCAGGAAAGCAAAGGGAGGGTTACAGAATAGCCACACTGTGAGAAGAGAGAAAGCAGAAGAGAGGCAGCGGAAAGGGAGACCACAGAGAGGAAGGAAGGGTTCCAGGAAAAAAAGAAAAAGCACAGTGTGTTTAAGGTTACACAGTCTACACTGAGAGCAGACATGTAAGGGCAGCAGACGGGCAGCAGGAGAGGTCGCACACTTCCTCGCTAAGGCAGATGATGAACACGCACTTCCCACACATGCCTGAGACTGACCGACTGGGAGGAGTGAGGCCAGCAGGAGACAGGACCCAGGCTGCAGGTTCATGCTTGCCCAGGGGTCCACATTCGGGGCCCCAGGGACTGTCTCTGTGACCTTACCTGGCAACAGGGACCTGTACATAATGATAAATCAACTATCTTGAGAAGATAGGATATTCTCCAGGACCACCTGGGCAGACTCAATAGACTCCTGAGCATCCTTGCAAATGGTAAGGAGATCCAGAGCCAGAGGAGAAGGTCATGTGATGACTGGAGCAGAGATTAGATGATGGGCCTCGGAGGCGGAGGAAAAGGACACATGCCAAAGAAGATAGGTGGCACCTGGAGGAGGAGAGGCATGACAGAGGAATCTCACTGCACAGCCCTCAGGGGAAATAGCTCTGCCTACATCTTCTCCTTAGACCAAGGAGGCTAGGGGAGGGTGCAGGGGGCTGCAGGGAGCTACAAGGAGGGTGAGCAGCTGATCCTCGAGGACCTTCCTGTGCAGCGAAAGGCAGAGGTGCTCACACACGGGCTCCTTCCTGCTGCTCCTCCCTCTGCATCCTGGCTGCCCTGAGCTGAGCAGCCTTCATCTGCCACACCTTCCCACCTCGTTGTTCTGCCTCACACCAGGCCCTGAGAAATGGGGGCTGTGGCCCATGGACTGAGGCCTCTGACACTGTGAGCAAAATAAACTTTCCTTCTCTGAGCTGAGCTTGTTAGGTGTTTTGGTCCCAGTGATGCAAAGCTGACCAACACCAAAATTGGAGTTCGAAGTGGGTCATTGCTGTGACTAACCTGACCGAATGGTTCAGAAGTCTTTTGAACTGGTCTGGGAGGAGTTTGAAAATGTTGGCGATGCAGGCTAGAGAAGCATTATCATGCTGTAAGCAGAACTTAAAAGGGAAGCTGCAGTGGAACCAGAAGGCAGCGTGCTGGTAGAAATGCAGAGCAGAGAGTGCAGTTGCCTGGTTTAGAGGGAGCAAGGCCCTGCTGGGGAAGTATCAGAGGCCACTCGTGCTGCCCTCTGGGAAGGAACTCGTCTGCCTTTCATCCTTGCCCTGTGACTTTGGGTGAGGCTGATTTGACAGGTGAGGAACTAATTGACTTGGTGGAAGAATTTTCATGGCATCCCAAAATTCAGGAGGTGGAGTGGGCATTGCTGACCAGTTTAGCAGATTTACTAGGACAATCAGGGGCAGAGAGAAGAGATTAAAGAAACTTGAAGGCTGACTGAACAGCACACGTGCAACCAGGAGCAGGGAAGCTGGGGTCGTTGAGGAGGTAAGAGTCCTAGAAGAGAGCTCGAGTACTCTGCAAGGAGACAACAGGAAAGGTGACCTGGGGGCAGCACAGGAATCAGCAAGGCCACACCCATTGCAGGTTCCAGGGTATAAAATGAAAACTCATTTGAACACTCTGTTCTCAGAAGCCCACCTAGGGAGCTGATTCCGCAGGGTTCATTTGACCCTACTCAGCTCACCAGGCCACCACAGCCATGGTCCTAGAGGCCTGGCTACTGAATCTGCTGGCAGCAGGTCTTGGCATCCAGCATGTGCTGCTGGCTTTGAGGGAGGAATGAAAACTGCTGAAGTTATGGGGTGCAGATCCTTCCAGGGAGATGTCCAGGAAAGCCTGGGAGGCCAGGCAATGCATAGCATGGCCAGAATTCCCTCAGGCAGCCTCTGAGAGAGAGACCCAGGAAGCTGTGAGAGTGACACTGACCTCCAGTGGAGACCCTAGGGAGTAAGAGCTGCAAGGAAGCTGGGATGTCTGCTGGGAAAAGCTGCAGGAGCTGAGCAGAGCCAACCTGAGAGAGGCCACCTGAGCCACAGGGGTCAGGCTACCACACCCTTGGGGCCAACAACTCAGCAACACCTGCCCAGGATGTGGATGTGGAGCTACAGGACTTAAGGTGTGTCCAGATGGGTTTGGGTCTGGTTTTGGTTCCATTTCTTCTTTCTATCTTCTATTCTTCCCAGGTGGAATAGGTATGTTTGCTCTGTGAAGTTTTCTATGGAAAGCATGTCACTTGCTTTATGAGTTTTATGGGGACTTAATCTTGGAGGAGACCTTGGTCCTGGACTTCTGAGCAATGTTGGAATTGATAAGACTTATGGAGACTCTTAGGATGAAGAGAAAGTATTTCACACTGTAATATGTGCATGAGATTTGTGAGGTCAGTGGTAGATTTGTGAGGTCATGTTTTGGATCTAGAATGCCTCCACAAAGTCTCCACTGCTGGAAGTATGGTCCACAGTGGAGCAAAGCTCAGAGCTGGGGCTTTTAGGAAGCCATGGGTCATGAGGGCTGTGAACTCTCTAGTTGCCTAATTCTTTGGTGGATTAACAATTTGAATAGATCACAAGGTGATAACATAGGCAGAGCGATGTGGCTGGAGAAGGCAGGTCACTGGGGACATGGCCTTGGGAATGCTCCTGTCCCTGACTCCTTCCCCATTCTCTCCCTCTATCCTGCTCTGTTCTGGTTGCCATGAGCTGAGCAGATTTTCTCTTCCACTCCTTCCCACCAGGTTGTTCTGCCTCATCTCAGGCCCAGAGCAATGGGGTGAGCTGACCATGGAATGAGACCTCTAAAACTGCCAGTCAAAATAGAAACTCCTCCTGTAGGTTGTTCATGTTAGGCCTTTGGTCCAAGCAATGCAAAGCTGACCAGCCCAACCACAGAGCAGGAGAAGACCTGAGGATTAGGGAGGGCAGTTACTGTCCCTGAAAAGGCAACCTTAGTTGCACTTGACCCCCATGCCTGGGGTCAGGCCCCTAAGCATGGGGTCCTGAGCAGCTCCTACCATTCTGAATGCTCCATCCTTGGCCTGGGTGGCCCCTGCAGGTCCTAGAGGGAGGCTGGTGTGTGGGCACACTGCCATTCACAACCCTTGCAGGGCCTCCCACACAGTGATACACAGTGCTCTGTAGAGGTCACAATCATCAGCTCCAGAGGACCTGGTTATTGGGCATGTGGACAGGGAGGCAGAAGCGGCCCTGAAAGCCACGTTTTGTCCGGTGCCTCTGTCCAGGGCCCCCCCTGCAGTGTTTTCCCAGGGTGCTGGCAGGTCTGATTCTGTTCCTTCCTGCTGGTGAGTGAGGCTCTGGAGATGGGTCAGTGAGTTACAAAATCTGGGAGGGCATTGGCAGAGCTGGGACCAACTCCTGCAGAGTCAGCTCAGACAGGACACCTGGAGACAGAGCCACAGTACACCTGTCCAGGAATCCCACACCCAGGCCCCTGTGAGCACCTGGACCTTCACTCAGGCCAGCAGCCATCAGTAGAGGGTCCACAGCATTGGCCTGGGGCATGCATGTGGAGGTCCCCACAGTGGCCTGGACTGCAATGCCCAACATAATTTGAGTGGGTGCCCTTGTGAGTAAAAGAGGTTAAGTCAGGTGACTGTCCCTGGTTCCTGGGAACCTGGTGCTGCAGGTGGAAGCTGCTGAGCTGGCCCTGGTGAAGTGGGGTCAGCCCTGACTGAACTGTTCTTCTGACATTGGACAGAAAAGTGCTGTGCTCAGTGAGCATGCTCATAAAACATTTGAGGTTCCTCTCAGGCCTGTTGTTAAGCTCTAGGGTTGTGCCTGAAAATTCAGTTTCTGGAAATGCACCTGTGCAGGTGGGGTTTAGGGCTCTGGTGCAGAGTTCAGACCTTGACCCACAGGCCTGGGATTTTTGTGGTCCATCCCAATCAGATATGGGTCTTGGAAATGACACTTAATGATTTCCTGGCCAGAGTCCCATCTGCAACAGGGAAGAGCATCCCAGCATTGATACAGGAAAATGGACTCATCCACATGGACTTCTTAGCAGGGTCTTGGTCACAGACATGGCTGGTCTGAGAAGGGGTTGAGGGGGTGGGGACATTGGGCTTGGATTAGTGTTCATGAGGTTCTGCTGAAGGTTGAAGGACCTCCATGGGCAGGAGGGTGACCATGACTCCAGACACTGGACAGTGCAGCTCCCACTCTGCTGACCTACAGAGAGCCCAGGAGGTGCAGCCCAGCCCTGCCCTGGTGAGAAATGGAAAGGAGATGCCCTTCAACAGGCCAGTACAGGAATGAGAAGCCACAACTGCTCCTGCAGAGGGTCCCCATCCCACAGGCAGCTTCCTGCAGGGTTTCCATGGCTGAAGGCTAACAGCACGCTGACCCTGCTGGCAGGCCCTGTGACCTGCTCCTCCCTGTGAACACCCACCATGGCCAGGCTCCTGGGAGCTTCCAAACCAAGTCCAAAGAACAGAAGCACAAGGAACCTGGCAGGGAACAGAGACCTCAGGAATAAACCCCGTCTGTGATCATTTTCTCAGAGCAACAATGTTGGCCACCCCCCAAGAAGGAGCAGCTTGGTATTAAACAGAAGGCAGAGCTGGGAAGAACTCCACAGGTGCACTTTCAACACAGTGGAGAGTGTGAGCAGAGGTTCTCAGTAATGAGGTTGGTCGGTCCAGACACCAGAAAGCAGGGAGACACCAGTTTTTTTTTTGTTTTTTTTTAAGACAAGAAGCAGTGAGAAAGACTGCTCTACTGCATGGCTGCCCCATCGTGATGACCCCAGCACAGACTGAGTGGCCTGTGCTTGTTTGCAGCATTGTGGGTCATGGATGAAGTGGATATAAACACCTCATGGTGATTTTCGCTGATACATGTTACGTTTTTTGTTTTATTTCATTTTGTTTTTTGATTTACTTTTAATGAACACTCGATCACCTAAAAATTGTATGCATTGGTGGGGTACCATGTGATGTTCCAATGCACGTGGGCATTGCACAGGGTCTGATTCACGGTGAACATACCCAAGTCCTGATTCCTCTTTGAGAGAGCAATTGACCTGCTTCAGATTTCTTTGAGAACATACTGGAAGTGAAGTTTGGGGTCATGTTGCAGTAATATGCTTAATTTTCTGCAGAAACATGAGCTGTTTTTCCATGGTGGCTGCACCATTTTATATTCCACCAACAAGGCACAGGAGAGCAAACCA
>JAJEJO010004963.1:77055-93949 GCA_020662805.1 Glaucomys volans | reverse complement strand
TAGGTAAATGGATGATGTTGGAAACTGTTATGCTAAGTGAGATCAGCCAATCCCAAAAATCCAAAAGCCGAATGGTCTCTCTGATAAATGAATGATGATGCATAATGTGGGGGGGAAAGATGGCAAGAATGGAGGAAAGATAGCTAGCATTGAGGGAAGGGAGGGGTGGGGGCGGGTGGGGGGTAAAATTAATAACAGAATGTGTGACAGATACCATTGCCCTGTGTACATGCATGAACACACAGATGGTGTGACTCTACTTTGTGTACAACCAGTGAAACAATAGCTGTACTCCATTTGTGTTCAATGAATCAATAAGTAAATAAAAAAAAGTAGGTGTATCTGGATGATTAAATTATTTATGATTTAAAAAAAAAGAATTAAGATGAAATAAAACCTTCCATGATAAACAGAAGCTAAAAGAATTCATAACCAGAAAGGCTGCACTACAGAACACTCAGTGAAATATTCCATGAAGAAGAAATGAAATACAAAGGAAAAGAAGCATAGTGAGGAAATACACTAGAATACTAATCAACTAAAGGGAATCTAGTCTGACTTAAACATTAGAAATAAATAAAATATATAAGTAAAATAAAATATATAAATAAATGCAATAAATAAAATGGCAGTAAATAAAAAATCATCTCTTAATAACAACATTAAATGAAATGATCTAAAATCTTCAATCACAAGGCATAGGTTGGCAGATTGGACTGAAAACCAAGACCCAATAATACACTAAGCACCAGACTCATATGCAAAGACAACCACAGACCGGAGGTGAAAGAATGGGAAAGGACCAAGCATCCAAATGGGACTTGTAAAGAGCAGGGGTAGCTCTTCTCATAGCAGATAGAGTGGACTTGAAGCTAAAGTTAAGAAAAAGAGAAAAAGATTGCCCCTTTGCATTGCTTAATGGAACCATACATCATCAGGGTATAATGATCAGAAGTGCTTGTGCTGCAAACAGTAGAATATCTTAGGTGCATAAAAAATCCCTTCTCAATATAAAGAATCAGAATCAAACAGACCACAATTTAATAATACTGGATGACTTTGGCATGCCTCTCTTGCCACTGGATAGATATCCAGACACAAACTAAGTAAAGATTTCACAGGACTAAAAAATACAATCAATCATATGGATCTAACAGACATCTATAGAGTATTTCATGCTTCGATGGCTGGATTTCTTTCCTCTTAGCAGCACATGGAAGATTTTCTCAAACATACCATGTTCTAGGTCTCACAGAAAACCTTAGCCAATACAAAAAATATAGATAATAACCTTTCATTCTACCAGATTGTAATGGAATCAGATTAGAAAATCAATGGTAAGATAAGGAACAGAAACTACATTAACACCTGGAGATTAAATAATACACTCATGAATGATGAATGGACAGCAGAAGAAATCAGAAGAAATTCTTAGAAGAAAATGAGACTAGTGATACAACATATCAGTATCTCTGGGACAGAATGATGGTAGTCCTAAGACAAAAGTTTACAGCATTGAGTTCATACCTCAAAAGAATAGAAAGACTCCCAATAAATAGTCTAAAACAACACCTCAAGGCCCAAGAAAAAGAAGACAGGAAATACTTAAAATCAGAGGCAAGATCAATGCAATTGATCTTGCAATTGAGAATAAAGAATACAAAAGCCCAATAAAACAAAGAGTTGGTTTTTGAAAGGAAAAAGAAGATAGATCAATAAATCCTTAGCCAAACTAACCAAAAGAAAGAGAGAAAACACTCAGATTAAAGGAGATATCATCACAGACCCTACTGAAATCCAAGCATCATCAGAAACTATTCTGAAAATTTATGTTCCAATAAGCTAAGGGATCTTGAGGTATGGAAAGATTCTGAGATTCATGGATCTACCCAACTTGAACCATGAGGATATGGACAGTGTAAACAGGTCAAAATCAAGTGATGAAATTGAGGCAGCTATCAAGAGACTTCCAACAAATAAAAGTCCAGGATGGGATGAACTCTCATCTGAGTTCTAACGACCTTCAAAGAAGAACTAAGAACTAACAACAATCCTCCTCAAATTATTCCATGCAACAGAAGAGAAAAGAAGGTTTCCAAACTCATTCCACAAAGCCTAGTTTCTAAACCAGACAAAGACACATGAAGGAAGGAAACTTCAGACCAATATCCTTGATGAACATATATGCCAAAATTCCTTACAAAATATTGGAAAACTGCATATAAAAACACAATAAAAAGAGTGAACCATGTTAAAGTTAATTTCATCCAAGGCAAGGATGCAAGTTGGTTCAACTTATGGAAATCAATAAACATAATTCACCACAGAAATAGATTTAAGGACAAGAATTACACAATTACCTCCAAAGAAGCCGAAAAAAATATTTGGCAGAGTATAGCACCCATTAACGTTTAAAACACTAGAAAATCTAGTGATAGAAGGAACTTCCCTCAACACCGTAAAGCCAGTGGATGACAATCCCACGAACAACATGATTCTGAATGAAGAAAAACGGATAGCCATTTTGCTAAGAACAGGAATAAGACAAGGATGCCCACTTTCCCAACTCCTATTCAACAAAATCCTCAACTCTAGCCCAAGTAGTTAGGCAAGAAAATTAAAGGGAATTAAAGGGAATGAATGGGAAAAGAAGAGCTCAAATGATCTGTTTGCTGATGACATGATGCTGTATTTAGAAGACCCAAAAACCTCCACCAACAGCCTTCCATAGTTTGTAAATCAATTAGCACAAAGCAGATACAAGATCAACGCTCTTCAATCAATTGCATTCCTATACCCCAATGATGAATCTGCAGAAATAGAAATCAGGGAATCCATACCACTCACAATAGCCTCAAAAAACATGAAATATTGGGAATCAGTCTAACAAAAGTGGTGAAGGACCTCTACCTCTACAATGAAACCTAAAGAACACTAAGGGAAGAAATTAAAGAAGACCTTAGAAGGTGGACCTTCATGTTCTTGAACAGCCAGAATTAACATTGTCAGAATGGCCATACTACCCAAAGCACAATACCTATTCATTGCAATCCCCATCAAGATTGCAAGATGTCCTTCACAGAACTAGTGAAAACAGTTATGAAATTCATTTAATTCATTTGGAAAATCAAGAGACCCAGAATAGTGAAAGCAGTTCTTAGGAAGAGAAGCAAAGCGGGGGGCATCACAACACTGGACTTCAAATTATATGACAGACGTAGAGAAACAAAGCCAGCATGTAACGGCACAAAAACAGGCATGGAGACCAGGGGAGTTGTTTTGATGTGCATTTCTCTAATTGCTAGAGATGATGAACATTTTTTCATGTATTTGTTGGTCGATTATATTTCTTATTCTGGGAAGAGTCTGTTCAGTTCCTTAGACCATTTATTGATTAGGCTATTTGTTTTTTGATGTTGAGTTTTTTTATTTCTTTATATATCCTGGAGATTAGTGCTCTGTCTGAGGTGCGTGTGGTAAAGATTTTCTCCCATTCTGGAGGCTCTCTCTTCAGATTATTGATTGTTTCCTTTGCTGAAAAGAAGTCTTTCAGTTTGAATCCATCCCATTTATTGAGTCTTGATTTTGCTTCTTGTGCTGTAGGAGTCTGGTTAAGGAAGTCAGTTTCTAAGCCAGCACGATGAAGATTTGGGCCTACTTTTTCTTCTCTTTGGTGCAAGGTCTCTGGTCTAATTCCTAGGTCCTTGATTCACTTTGAGTTGTTAGGTCTGCCTGTTCAAGAACATGAAGGTCCACCTTCTCAGGTCTTTAATTTCTTAGTGTTCTTTAATTCCATTTTGTTACATATGGATTTCCAGTTTTCCCAGCACCGTTTATTGAATAGGCGATCTTTTTCTCCAGTGAATGTCTTTGTCGCCTTTGTCTAGTATGAGATACCTGTATTTATGTGGGTTTTTCTGTCTACTATTTTGTGCCATTGGCCTGTGCATCTGTTTCAGTGCCAATACCATGCTGTTTTTATTACCGTGGCTCTGTAGTGTAGTTTGAGATCTGGTACTGTGATGCCTCTTGCTTTACTTTTCTTGCTAAGTGATTGCTTTAGCTATTCTGGGTCTCTTATTTTTCCAGATGACTTTCATGATTGTTTTCTCTATTTCTATGAAGAATGTTATTAGGATTTTAATAGGAAATGCAGAAAACCTGTATAAGGATTTTGGCAGTGTGACCATTTTGACAAAATTAATTCTGCCTATTCAAGAGCATGGGAGATCTTTCCATCTTCGAAGGTCTTCTTCATTTTCTTTCTGTAGTGTTCTGTAGTTTTCATGGTAGAGGTCTTTCATCTCTTTTCTTAGGTTGATTCCCAAATATTTTATTTGTTTTGAGGCTACTGTGAATGGGGTAGTTTTCCTAATTTCTCTTTCAGTGAATTCACCACTGATGTATAGAAGCATGTTTTATTTTGGGGTGTTGATTTTATGCTACTACTTTTCTGAATTCCTTCATTAGTTTTACCATTTAAGATTTCATCTTACTGCAGTCCGAATGGTAATTATCAAGAATACAAGCAATAATAAGGTTGGTGAGGATGTGGGGAAAAGTACATTCATACACTGCTGGTGGGACAGCAGATTGGTGCAACCACTATGGAAAGCAGTATGGAGATCGCTCAGGAAACTTGGAATGGACCCACCATATGACCCAGCTATCCCACTCCTTGGTTTATACCCAGAGGACTTGAAATCAGCAGACTACAGTGAGGCAGCCACATCGATCTTTATAGCAGCTCATTTCATAATAGCTTGATTGTGGGGCCAACCTAGATGCCCTTCAACAGCAGAATGGATTAGGAACATGTGGTGTAGATATACAATGGAATATTAGCCATAAAGAAGAATGAAATTATGGCATTTGCAGGTAAATGGATGGAGCTGGAGAATGTCATGCTAAGTGAGATAAGCCACAAACCAATGGCTGAATGTTTTCTCTGAGAAGTGGATGCTAATTCACAACAGGGCCAGGGGCTAGGGAAAAATGGAGGTACTTTCAGAGGGGAGTGAAGAGAGGGGAGCGGGTATAGGGGTAGGAAGGGTAATAGAATAATGGGTCAATATTACTCTGTGTACATATATGATCACACAAGCGGTGTGATTCCACATTGAGTACAGCCAGAAGAAGAAGTCATACTCCATTTATAGATGATGTATCAAGATGCACTCTACTGTATAACTACTTAGAACAAACAAAAACCTTAAAAATAAAAATATAAAAACAGAGACCCAGACTGCTAAAATAATAACAATAAAAATAACAATAATAAAAAATAAAAAGACCAATGGAATAGAAGACGCAGAGACAAACCCACATAAATATGGTCATCTCGTACCAGACAAGATGCCTGGAACATACATTGGAGAAAATACGGCCTCTTCCACAAACAGTGCTGGGAAAACTGGCAATCCACATGCAAAAGGAAGGAATGTAACCCTTACCTCTCAGCTTGCACAAAAGTCAACTTCAAGTGGATCAAAGACCTGGGAATTAGCCCTGAACCCCTGCAACTGCTAGAGGGAAATGTAGGCCCAGCTCTCCAGCCGGGCAGCACAGGCACCACCCTCCTTAACCAGACTCCTCAGTGGGCAGGACGGCATCGGGCTACAAACTTCTGCACAGCAAAGGAAACAATTAAGAGTGCGAATAGGAGATCTTTGCCACCAGCTCCCCAGACAGGGAATTAATATCCAGAATATACCAAGAACTCAAAAACCTTGACACTGTAAATAAGAACTGGGATGAAATCACCATGTGACCCAGCAACCTCACTCGTTGGTATGTGTCCAAAGGACTTAAAGTCAGCACCGGTCAGTGACACAGCCACATCAATGTCTACAGCAGCTCAATTCACGATAGCTGAGCTGCGGAGCCAACCTAGGTGGCCTTCAGCAGATGAATGAATAAAGAAAACGTGGTGCATACAGCCCGTGGCCTATTACTCAGCCACAAAGAAGATTGACATTATGGCAATTGCTGGTAAATGGGTGGATCCGGAGACCTCATGCTAAGTGCAGTAAGCCAAAGGCAGACAGTCGAAGGTCGAAAGTTTTCTCTGAGATGCAGGAGCTAGCCAATAGTCCAAACTAAGGGGAGGGGATGAAAGAAACAAGAAAGAGAAAGAGAGAAAGGAGAGAGAGAGAGAAGAAAAATGAGAGAATTTCATCCCAGTAGAGGAAAGACGACTGGAGCAGGTGAAAGGGTGGAGGGGGAAGGTGGAGGGACGGGAACAGGGAGCACAGCGGGTGGGTCTGAGCTCACTCTCCAAGTGTACACATGACGGCATCACACTGAATGTGAGGCCACCCGTGTGCATCCACAGGCACTGACCGAAGAACCACCACCAAGCTGGAAGTCCATAGCAGGGCATTCCACAGAGGAGAGGATGGGAGCAGGGTAGGAGGAGCAGGGTGACCTGTGGGGGGACGGGACCAGACCAAGTGAAGTGGGCTTCCTGCTCCTGGGTCAGAAGGAACCCGAGCATGATGCATCACTGCACAACACAGCGGAGCAGGGCAGGCCCAGCAACACTGATTCGTCTCTTCATAGCAGTTTCCTCTTCTGAACTGTGTCTTTGTCTTTAAGATGGTTCGCTGCTGTGAGGGCACTGGGTGGGCGGCAGTGGTGCCGCCCCCCATACACCTGGTTGCCATTGCTGGTTACCTTGGGATCGAGGGTAGCACACTGGTCCCAGCCAAGGTGCCAGGATGCTGCCCCCACGTCAGCTCGCACCTGGATCCCACTGTGACGTCTGGCTGTCCTGGATGGCCCTCCTCTGGGCAGGACCCTACCCAGGATGGCTTGGCACTGAGACTCACCAGGCCTCCTGGTGAGGCTTGCACCAGCTCTGCAGGCCCTCCACCTTCTGACAGCGGAGGAGACGGGCAGTGGTGAGGGGTCTGTGTGACGTGCACAAAGCGTGCCCATGGGACATTTCTCGTGTCAGAGTGGGGTTGTGTGCCGCCAGGGAAGGGACGTCAAGTGCACTTCCAGGTCACACGATGCATCTCTGCCACAGCCCGTGTGGTTCCTCAGGGTCTCCCCTTCCACAGGGAACTCCTTGGAAGAAGTCACAATAAGGTCCTTGGAAGCAGCCAGGAGGTGAGAGTCCCCACACAAGCCATGTGTTCCTAAGGGAGAAGCACAAGATTGCAGGGAAGGCAATGCAAAATGAAGGCCCTGGGCAGAGCCTGGTCAGCTGCATAGGCAGTGTGCACAGTGAGCCCATCATGGTCACAGAGAATGGCTGAGAGGGCAGACAGAGAGATTCAGTCTGGATGGCAAGGAAATTGCTGCTTGTAGCTGTGACCTGGCTCTGAGTTCTCGCTCCCCGAATGAACAGGGATGGAATGTTTGCCCCGAGACGCTCACCAGCAGAACCCCTCTGGTGTCTTCGCTCTGAACTGATCGGCATGTGCACATGAGAGAAGGACCCCAGTGCTGGAGAGGAGGACACCCAGAGGCGCGGGCACCACTCTGGAGCTCAGAGGGGTCGGGAGTTGATGCGGTTCCCAAGAGCAGGAGAAACGAGATCCCATGATTCAGGGCTCCTCAGACAGAGTTCCGAGAAGGGTCTTACATAGCACTGGGGAACGACTAACTCAACATCAACCGCTGATGTGGAGACACCAAGCAAAGTTCCAAGCAAAAACCAAAGTATCAAATTGTCCAAAATTGCCTTGACCACAAACCAAGAGACATTTCTATGTACAAGAATTTCTATGTAAAAGAAGAGAAAAAACTCAACACCTTTTAGGATGATCGTGATGTCTCACTCCAACTGCCATGTAACTGTGAAGTGTGGCCCAAACTAAAGAAAAATTGTGGGTCACAGAAGCTGACCCAGAGTGAAGCAGGGGACCCAGAGTGAAGTGGGGGCCCAGAGTGAAGTGGGGGACCCAGTAGGGGCCAGTCACTGAACACGAGGCTGCTACAAGTAGCCAAAAAGCAAGAGAACACACCGCCACCTGTGCCTCTGCCTCCGGCTGCCAGAGTGGCCCTGGGTGGGCACAGGCCCCTGCCCCCTTCCACCTCCAGCCTGCTGACATCATGGCCAGGCCCCTGCCACGCCCTGTGACTCTTCCCTAGCCTCTGAGGTTGTCCAGGAGACCTCCAGGGGCCATTGTTCTCCGTCCTGTTTCTCTAGGGGAAGCACCCAGCAGAGGGTTCAGACCTGGCTTCACTGAGGACACGTCCCCTCTCCTCTCTGAGGCATCCAGCTGCTGGGGCATGAGGCCAGGGGAGGGCCTGGCCCCTGTCAGGGCCGCCCTGGTGCTGCTTGGGATCTGGGCACTCTGGGCTCCAGCCCTGTGTTCTCAAGGCCACCCCTCGTGGCGCTACAGCTCGTCTGAGGTGGTGGTCCCTAAGAAGGAGGTCCATCGCGGCAAGAGCCTTCAGATCCCAGGCCAGCTCTCCTACAGCCTGCGCTTTGGGGGCCAGAGGCATGTCATCCATTTGTGGAGAAAACGTCTTCTGGGGCCCGAGAAGATGGCGTTGATGACCCAGGATGACCAAGGAGCCCTGCAGTTAGATTACCCCTACATCCCTGAAGACTGTTACTTCCTCGGCTACCTGGAGGACGTTCCTCTGTCCATGGTCACTGTTGATACCTGCTCCGGGGGACTGGAAGGTGTCATGAAGTTGGATGACCTCGCGTTTGAAATCTCCCCTCTCAAAGATTCAAACAGGTTTGAACACATCGTTTCCCAGTTAGTGGCCGACCTGGACGCCATAGGACCGATGTACAGTCTGGACCGCCAGGAGGCCCTCAGCCCTGCAGTGAACCTCAGTGGAGAGCCTCGGTTGTCTAGTAAGATGTACAGCGGCCACCTAGCTACCATGAAATTGATTGCCATGTCTTCCCGATCGTTGTACAATAAATACGGCAATTCGACTGCTTGCTGGGCCTTCTTGGTACGCATATTTAATCTAGCAGACAGTTTCCTTCGCCATCTTCATTTTAGGTTGTACATATCTATGGTGGTTCTGTATTCGAATGAGGATCCAGTGTATCTGTCCGATAGGTATGAGAACTCAGGAATGTTAATACATAACCATTACGTGGAATACTTCTACACCGCATTCACCCCTACAACCGCCACACTAGTAATCAGAGAAAAACCACACGAGTCTGGCTTCGATCCGGCTCCATATAGCATGTGCAACAGAAACGCAATGAACTTTATTGGTGCACTAGAGAGACCTCCATTATTGTTATCTATCATAAGTGCCAATCAACATGGGAGGATGATTGGTTTGTATTACGATGCCCCCGAATGTGTCTGCCAGAGAAGGGCCACCTGCATAATGCACAGGTGGCCTGGCTTAACAGACGTGTTCAGTAACTGTTCCTTTGTGCACGTGCAGCATATAGTTGGCAATGTGAGACTGAATATGTGCTATTTCCGCGAAGAGTATCAAGTCTTTAACAAGACCCACGTGGAGTTCCGCTGTGGGGATGCTGAGGTCGAGGCGCCGGACGAGCAGTGTGACTGTGGGACCCTGAAGGAGTGCTATTTCAGCCAGTGCTGCAGCACCCTCTGTCAGTTCACGCCGGGCAGCGTCTGCGACCGAGGACAGTGCTGCACAAACTGCACCCACAGCACCAAGGGGACACTGTGCAGAACGATCATGAACCTGTGTGACCTTCCCGAGTTCTGCACGGGTTCGACCGACAGGTGCCCTGACGACACTCACCTGCAGGACGGGACCCCATGCAGCGAGGAGAGTTACTGCTTCTTTGGCAACTGCACTGACCGCTCGATGCACTGCAAGGAGATCTTCGGTTCAGACGCTCAGGATGGGGACCCCGCTTGCTATAACATAAACATCGCACGGTTCCGATTCGGACACTGTGCCAGAGACCCGTTCAGGTTGACGCACCAATCTTGTGAGGGGCCTGACAGGATGTGCGGACGGCTGCAGTGCCAGAATGTCAGCCGCCTCCCCCTGTTGCAGGACCACGTTTCGTTTCATCAGTCTCTCATTGACGGGGCCTACTGTTTTGGATTGGACGAACACCGTTCAACAAGAACCATTGACGTTGGGCACGTGAGGGCAGGTACCCCATGTGGCGGCGGGAAGATGTGCATCAACAGGAGGTGCAACACACCTGTGACTGACATCGGTTACGACTGTATTCCGGAAAAGTGCAATTTTAGAGGAGTTTGCAACAATCAAGGGGACTGTCACTGCCACACAGGCTGGGAACCTCCTAACTGTGACAAGCCAGGTGGTGGTGGGAGTGTGGAGAGTGGGTCACCTCCAAGTCAATTTCGATCAGTGGGCCGAAACCCAGAGCTGATAATATACATGAGACTGACCTATGGTCGCCTCTACCTCCTGGTAGTGGTGCTGCTCATTTCGTATGCCTTAAACCTAAAAACCATCAAGACAGTCAAGGTGGAAGAAGAAGCAGCTCCCTAAACACCCAGCCAGCTTGCTGACCCCGGTGGAATACAGAGCATGTGAAGACACGGCCATGAAGAAGAGGCAGTGAGAGAGACACATGGTCCTCCTCCACTTGGGGGGAAGTGGGAGGCCTCGGCCCTGGCACACGTTGACCTTGAGAGGTCACTGATTATCACGCTGCAATAAAGATTTAAAACCACACATTAGTGTCTTCTGTGTCTTGGGGTGGTGATCAGGCCTCCAAGGTGAACCTGAGCCTCTGGCTGCAGGAGGAGACCCGAGCTGGCAGCTGGGGCGTGACCTGACTGCACCAGTCCAGGGGCCCGTGGAAGCAGTCAGCAGGTATTCCAAGGGCACGGCCCCGATACTCCATTTCCTCTGTTTCTCCACATTTCCTCTGCTGAGCACTGACTCCCTAGGTGATCTCTCTCCTCTTCAGGGAATCCAGCCTGCCTCCAGCCAAAGCTGCCTGTTCCATGCTGGCCATGGGGGCGGGCTGGGGGCTGAGGGAGACAGGGAAGTGGGCTTCCACCCCCAGCCCAAGCTGAGTGCAGATTGCCCTTGGTGCAAAACTGGCTCCCGGGTAAACGTCACATCGCAAGGAAATCCCCAGAAAGGCCAGAGGAGGGGTGCAGCAAGGCCTTAGGTTCCCGTGGGGCACTGTCCGAGCCTCGCTCCTCCCTGCCATGCTGCGTCCACTTCCTAGGGTACTCCGGTGTAGGCAGCTGAGAGCCTCTGAGCAGCTGCGCAGGCTCCTGGGAGAGCAGGCCAGCACAAAGTAGATGGAAATGAACGTGGCGAAGTGCAGAACGAGACCTCATTGTAGACAGACACTAGGTCCCACTGAGTGCTTGCCTGCGATGCAGGGGCTCATCCCAGCAAGCCTGCAGGCCTCAGAGACAGGACTTCCACAGCTCCCTGGAGGACCAGGTCCGTGCGTGTCCAGAAAGCTTACAAATCCAGGCACATTTAAAACCGTCCTGCTCCCACGGGGGTGGGTGAAAGCCTTCCTCCCTTCTCCAACACATCTGGACACGCTGCCCTGAGCTTTCTTCCAGGTTTGCTCCACTTGGTCCACGCAGATGGCCCTTCCTGCCCATTTCTGTGCCTCTCTCTGGATGCGTTATGGTTTTGTTGGTGAAGATAAATGGGAAGACTGAGTGGGAGTCAGGTGTCAAGTTTCCACTGGCCACCATGTCCTCTGCATGTGGTGTTCTGACCTGGGCAGCTGCTGCCTGCTCCATGCCTTCCTCCTCTCCTGCTCCACCATCCCAGAAGCAGCCCTCAGCAGGGCCTGGAGGTGGTTCCTGTGGGGGCTGACTCCCCTCTCTCCAGGCCCCTGCCCAGCCTCTCCCTGGAGCCTGCCCTGCAATTGCAGGTCCCACCTGTGGTCATGGCCTCTGCCACAGTGTCCCTTCTCCCTCTCCTTGCAGAGACCAGGGCTGCAGGGCACAGCTTGGAAGACGGGGGGCTGTGTGGACAGAGGAAAGGCAGACACGTGATTCGGGGAAGAGAGGTAGAGGTGGTTTGGGCTTCACAACCGAATCCCGCGTGAACATCGCCACAGCGCTGCTGTGCGGGAAGTGCACCTAGTGGTCGCGTGGCGAGGTCAGGGAGACCCGGTAAGGAAGACAGCCCTGCCAGGGCACGGGGGAGGGTGCTGGAGGCCAGCTGCGGTCACTTGGGGCCTGGCCTCGGGAGAACTGCTGCTTGCACGGGGGCACCCTCCCGCCTGTGCTCTGCGCTGTTCTCTGTCTCAGAGGTGCTGCAGCCACGGTGTGGATAGCGCGCAGTGGGCCTGGGCCTCAAGGAAGGAGGTTCTGTGTGGCAAGGGCCCCAGGTCTTTGGTGTGGATGTGAAGCTCACCCTCAGCGGTGTGTGACTTCCAGCCAGTGAGCCCAGGATTCTGGAACCTGGAGCAAGGAACAGCCATGGGGGCCAGCCTTGAAGAGAGTCCTGGCCTGGGAGGGACAGGTGACCCAGGGGCAGGAGGTGAGGTTGCTATCAGTACCGGGGCTGCCAGGCTCACGGAGAGTGCAGACTGCAGTCTCCACTCCGCTTCTTCCCAACGCCCTCCTCTTCCCCCCGCGGCCTCCCCTCCTGGTGTCCGGAGATCCGACCTCCTCTCTGAGCTCCACGCTACGTCTGTCCTGGCCATTGGCCTCCAGTCAGCTGGCATCTGCTGTGCTTTGTCTCCTCTCCTGTGAAGGCAGCTGTTCCAATCTCCATTCCTGAGGTCCCAGCTGGTCCTATTTTAGGGAGGCTGGTGCTCTGTGCTGCACCCTTTCCCTTCATCCTGGAGGTTTTCATTCCTCTCCTGCAGTCTGACACACTGAGACCCTGCCGGCAGGTACTCTGCTCCCCCTGCCTGTCCTTAGCTCTCTCCTCATGGGTGGTGGTTCCATCCTGTACCCTGGCACGGTGGGGTTTGTCACTGAAGAACAGGACAGCTCTGTGAGGTGCCGCCCCTGCAGGGAGGAACCCTTCTGCACCCAGCCCCCTGAAGTCAGGATGGAGTCCCAGCCCCTTGCTGCCTTCAGGGCCTGAGCTCAGTCTACTTGGCTCCAGGGGCTACAATTTCTCTTCTTGTCTCATTTCTCTAGCCACAGGGCACAGCCTTCCAGGGACCTAGGTGGTTTCATCCCTCAGGAGGCCACAAAGTCCACTTCATCTAATCTGCACCCTGAGGGGCAGGGGAGCTCCCATCAGGACCTTCCTTCCCCAAACTCACATGTGTTACTGTGCGTGCAGGGTCTCCCCTCAGGAGCCCCGTGAGTGGACATTTCTCCTCAAACGCTGTGGCAAGAGCTGAGTGCATCCAGCACAATGGCGGTCAGGCAGTCACGTGCTGGGACCTGAGGCCTGAGCAGGGAAGCCCGGCACTCAGAAGCATGGCCATCGACAGGTGAGAGGAGCCCTGGGTCACATGAGGGGGCTGGGAGGGGCCCATCTGAGGGGTTGCAGAGTGAGTGGTGGAGTTCCCCACCTGGCCCTCTGCTCTGTTTCCTCACACGTGCAGCATTTCTGGTAAATGCAATTCCAGCAAGCACACAGAGAAAGCTCCAGCCCAGGGAATCCTACCCACCAACCTCTCAACCTGCTGGGGCACCTACTTCTACCCCAGATCTTCAGAGATGATGCAGCGAGGGTGGAAAGAGCTTCCACTCTGTGATCCAATTATAACACAAAACCAGGAGCTTACCAGGAGTTCTGCCAGATGGTGTCATTCAGCAAAACACACACACGCCTGCGTGCACACACACACGCGCACGCGCACACACACACACGCACACACACACACGCACACACACGTGTCCCTGTCTGTGCACAGGTGATCTGGATTAATAAATCCTGCAGTCCTCTCATTCCTGGTCCTTCTGCAGGGTCTCTGGCTCCTCTGAGCAGCTGCTGTAATGACTTTGAGAGTCCCATTGGCAAGGGACAAAGGCAGAATCTGCCCTGCTGGGGACGGGGTCTGGCTGCTGCTGTGAGAGCAGATCCCCATAGCCATCCAGGGACGCAGTCATTCAGCACAGGCTCTGTGGACCTTCCCGTGCTGCTGGGAGGGCAGGGGAAGACAGAGCCTGGAGGAGGTTTGCTCAATGCTGCCGAAGACAGAAATGGAGGTTGCACTGCACTGGACCCTGTGGGGTCCCAGAGTAGGGGCTGCTCAGTGCCCTGGTTGCCACCTGCTTGGGAGGTGGATGTTTTCAATTAGCCACAGAAGGGCAGTGATGGTCCAAGGCAGAGCTGATCCTGCCTGAAAGACTCCTTCTTGCCTGGAGTCCAGGGAAGGGGGTGATGGCTGCAGACCCCATTCCAGGCAGGAGGCAGGATCCCTCCAACCCCACCCTGGGATCCTCCAACCCTTCAACTTCCTGAAGCCCAGCTGCTCCAGTGTGGTGGGGGCCCTGCTTCCTCAGGGTTGATGCCTGTCCTTGCCTACAGGTGCATGTGGCAGGGGGTGAAAGGAGAAGCCATGGTGGGTCCATGTCCAGTGCCAGGAATGTGCCCCTCTCCATGGCCAGCCCAGTTCCCACCATGGGCTGGACACAGTGCTTTGGGACTGATTGAAGGCACCGAGGCCTTTTGGGGGCCTCAGAGCTGTAGCCGCCTGAGGGGTCTTGAAAACCATTGGGGCAGACGGGATCCTAGAGGACTGTGAGTTGCTCAGAGCCCGAGGTCGGGGGCATGGGTGTTCTTAGTTCACTTCTCTTTTTAAAATTTTTTTCTTTTTCTTTTTGAAGACTGCATTTTGGTTCATTGTACACAAATGGGGTACAACTTTCATTTCCCTGGTTGTACCTGATGCAGAGTCACACCATTTGTGTAATCATACACGAACATTGGGTGATGGTGTCTGTCTCAGCCCACCATCTTTCCTTCACCCAGCCCCGATCACTCCCCTCATTTCCCTCTACACAATCCAACAACCCTCCATTCTTGCCTCACCCCCCTGCCCCCACATTTTGTATCAGCATCCAGTTATCAGAGAAAACATTGAGCCTTTGGTTTGGGGGACTGGCTTATCTCACTTAGCATGACATTCTCCAGCTCCATCCGTTTACCTACAAATACCATAATTTCATTCTTCTTTATGGCTAATATTCCATTGTATATCTACACCACATGTTCCTAATCCATTCCTCTGTTGAAGGGCATCTAGGTTGGTTCCACAATTGAGCTATTATGAAATGAGCTGCTATAAAGATCGATGTGGCTGCCTCACTGCAGTCTGCTGATTTCAAGTCCTCTGGGTATAAACCGAGGAGTGGGATAACTGGGTCATATGGTGGGTCCATTCCAAGTTTCCTGAGCGATCTCCATACTGCATTCCAGAGTGGTTGCACCAATTTGCAACTCCACCAGCAGTGTACAAGTGTACCTTTCTCCCCACATCCTCGCCATCACCTGGTATTGCTTGCATTCTTGATAATTGCCATTCTGACTGGAGTGAGATGAAATCTTGGAGGAGTTTTGATTTGCATTTCTCTAATTACTAGAGATGTTGAACACTTTTGCATATATTTGTTGATCACCTGTAGATCCTCTTCTGTGAAGTGTCTGCCCAGTTCCTTAGACCATTTATTGCTTGGGTTCTTTGTATTTTTGGTATTAAGTTTTTTAACTTCTTTATAAATTCTGTTGATCAGTGCTCCATCTGAAGTGTGTGTGGTAAGGATTTTCTCCCTCTCTCTAGGCTCTCTTCACATTATTGATTGTCTCCTTTGCTAAGAAAAGAGATTTGTGGTTTGAATCCATCCATTGATTGATTCTTGCTTTTATTTCTTGTGCTCTGGGGGTCTTGGTAAGGTGGTATGGACCTAAGCCAACAAGATGAAGATTCAGGCCTACTTTCTCTTCTATTAGGTGCAGGGTCTCAGGTCTAACTCCTAGGTCCTTGATCCATTTTGAGTTGAGTTTTGTGCAGGGTGAGTGATAGGGGTTTTGTTTCATTTTACTGCAAATGGATTTCCAGTTTTGCCAGCACCATTTGTTGAAGAGGCTGCTTTTCTCCATTGTATGTCTTTGGCACCTTTGTCTAGTATGAGAAAACTGTATTTCTGTGGGTTTGTCCCTGTGTCCTCTATTCTGTACCCTTGGTCTGCTGCCTATTTTGGTGCCAATACCAGGATCTTTTTGTTACTATTGCTCTGTAGTACAGTTTATGTTCTGCTATTGTGATACCTCCTGCCTCCGTCCTCTTGCTAAGTATTGCGTTGACTATTCTGGGTCTCTTATGCTTCCAGATGAATTTCAAGATTGCTTTCTCTATTTCCATGAAGAATGTCATTGGGATTTTAATTGGAATTGCACTGAATCTATGTAGAGCCTTTGGTAGTATGGTCATTTTGATAATATTAGTTCTCCCTATTCAAGAACATGGGAGATCTTTCCATCTTCTAAGTTTTTCTTTACTTGCTTTCTTTAGTGTTCTGTAGTTTTCATTATAGAGGTCTTTCACCTCTTGTTTGATTCCCAAGGATTTTTTATTTTGAGGCTACTGTGAATGGAGTTGTTTTCCAAATTTCTCTTTCACAGGATTCATCATTTATGAATAAAATTGCATCAGATTTATGCATGTTGATTTTATATCCTGCTTCTTTGCTGAATTTGTTTATGAGTTCTAGAAGTTCTCTGGTGGAGTTTCTTGGATCCTCTAAATCTAGAATCATGTCATTGGCCAATAGTGATAGTTTGAGTTCTTCCTGTCCTATCTGTACCCCTTCAATTTCTCTCTCTTGTCTGATTGCTCTGGCTAGAATTTCAAGGATGAAGTTAAATAGAAGTGGTGAAAGAGGGCATCCCTGTCTTGGAGGGAATGCTTTTGGTTTTTCTCCATTAAGAATGATGTTGGCCGTGGGCTTACCATAGATAGCCATTCCAATGTTGAGGTATGTTCCTACCATCCCTATGTTTTCTGTATTTTGAGCACGAAGGGGTGCTGGATGTTGTCAAATGCTTTTCCTGC
>JAJEJO010004963.1:56133-77045 GCA_020662805.1 Glaucomys volans | reverse complement strand
ATTTTGAGCACGAAGGGGTGCTGGATGTTGTCAAATGCTTTTCCTGCATCTGTTGAAATAATCATAATATTCTTAACCTTAAGTCTATTGATGTGATGTGTTATGTTTATTGATTTCTGTATGTTGAACCAGCCTTGCATCCTCGTATTGAACACCACTTGATCATGGTGCACTATCTTTTTAATATCTTCTTGTATGGGAGTCTCCAGAATTCTGTTAAGGATTTTTGGATCTGTGTTCATCAGAGCTATTGGTCTGAAGTTTTCTTTCCTTGATGTACCTTTGTCTGGTTTTGGTATCAGAGTGATACTAGTTTCACATAATGAGTTTGGAAGGGTTCCCTCCTTCTCTATTTCATGGAATACTCTGAGGAGTATTGGTGTTAATTCTCCTTTGAAGGTCTGGTGGAACTCGGCTGAGAATCCATCTGGTCCCGGGCTTTTCTTTCTTGGTAGGCTTTTGATGTCTTCTACTATTTCATTGCTTGAAATTGATCTGATTAAATTGTATTTGTCCTCATGATTCAGTTTGGGAGGATCATATGACTCTAGGAATTTGTCAGTGTCTTTGAGATTTTTTATTTTGTGGGAGTATAGGTTTTCAAAGTAGCTTCTAATTATATGTTTGTATTTCAATGATGTCTGTCATGATCTTTCCTTTTTCATCATGAATTCGAGTAATTTGAGCTTTCTCTCTCCTTCTCCTCATTAGTGTGGCTAAGGGTTTATCAATTTCGTTTACTTTTTCAATGAACCAAGCAAAACTTTTTGTTTTGTCAGTTTTTTTATCCCTTTCTTTTTTTCAATATCATTGATTTCAGCTCTGATTTAAATTATTCCCTGTCTTCTACTACTTTTGGTGTTGATCTGTTCTTCTTTCTCTAGGGCTTTGGGATGTAAAGTTAGATCGTGGAGTTGTTGACTTTTTATTCTTTTCTTGAATGCACACCATGCAATGAATTTTCCTCTTAGTACTGCTTTCATAGTGTCCCAGAGATTCTGATATGTTGTATCATCATTCTCATTTACCTCTAAGATGTTTTTCATCTCCTTTCTGATGTCTTCTGTCATCCATGCTTCATATCATAGCATGCTATTCACTCTCCAGGTTTTGGAGTAGCTTCTGTTTTTTTATTTTGTCATGTATTTCTAATTTCATTCAATTATGATCTGATAGAATACAAGTGAGTATCTCTATTTTTTTGCATTTACTAAGGGCTACATTGCTGCATAACATATAGTCTATTTTAGAGAAGGATCCATGAGCTGCTGAGAAGAAAGTGTATTAGCTTGTTGATGGATGGAATATTCTATATATGTCTGTTAAATCTAAGTTATTGATTGTGTTACTGAGTTCTGTGGGGTTGTTTTTTTTTTTTTTTCGTTCAGCTTTTGCTTGGAAGATCTATCCAGTGGTGAGTGGTGTGGGTTAAAGTCACCCAGTATTGTTGTGCTGTGGTCTATTTGATTCCTGTAACAGAGAAGGATTTGTTTGATGTACATGGATGGGCCACTGTTTGGGGCGTAGATATTTATGATTGTTATGTCTTCCTGATTTATGGTTCCCTTATCAGTGTGACGTGTCCTTCTTTATCCCTTCTCACTAACTTTGGAGTGAAGTCCACCTTATCTGATATGAGGATGGAAACCCCTGTTTTTTTCCTGAGTCTGTGTGGTAGGTCTTTTCCCATCCTTTCATCTTCCGTCTGTGGATGTCTTCACCTGTGAGATGAGTCTCTTGAAGGCAGCATATTGTTGGGTCTTTTGTCAAAATCCAATCTGCCTGCCTATGTCTTTTGATTGCTTGGTTTAGGCCATTAACATTCAGGGTTGTTATTGAAATATGATTTTTATTCCTGGTTTATTATTTGTATTTTGGCTTATTTTCTGTTTTTGACTTGAGTTGGTTTCTCCTTTGTTTGCTTTTCCTTTAGGGTAGTTCCTCCCCTTCCTGACTTACATTGTTGTTTTTCATTTCCTCCTCATGGAATCTTTTGCTGAGAATGTTCTGTAGTGCAGGCTCCCTATGTGTCAATTCTTTGAACTTTGTTTATCATGGAAGGATTTTATTTCCTCATCCAATCTGAAGGTTCCCTTTGCTGTGTATAAGATTTTTCGTTGGCAGCCATGTTCTTCCAGAGCTTGTGATATGTTGTTCCAGGCCCTTCTAGTGTTTTAGGGTCTGGGCTGAGAAACCTTCTGAGATCCAGATTGGTTTCCCCCATACGTAATATGATGCTTACCTCTCACAACCATTAAAATCCTATCTGGCAGGGTGTGGTGGCGCACACCTGTAATCACCAAAGCTTGGGTGGCTAAGGCAGGAGGATTGCAAGTTCAAAGTCAGCCTCAGCAGGGACAAGGCACTAAGCCTTGCCAGTGAGACCCTGTCTCTAAATAAAATACAAAATAGGACTGGGGATGTGGCTGATGTGCCCCTGAGTTCAATCCCCAGTTCCAAAAAAAAAAAAAAAAAATCCTAGCTGTATTTTGTTTGTTGTGCATTTTCATTATAATGTGCCTTGGTGTGGATTTGTTATAATTTTGTACATTTGGTGTCCTCTAAGCCTCTTGTATTTGATTTTCCATTTCATTCTTCAGGATTGAGGAATTTTCTGATATTATGCCATTGAATAGGTCGATCATTCCTTTGGGTTGTGTCTTTGTGCCTTCCGCAATCCCAATAATTCTTAGATTTGGTCTTTTCATGTTATCCCATAGTTCTTGGAGGTTCTGTTCATGATTTCTTGCCATCTTTTCTGTGTGGTCAATTTTATTTTCAGGATTCAATATTTTGTCTTCATTGTCTGAGGTTCTGTCTTCCAAGTGACCTAGTCTGTTGGTGATGCTTTCCATTGAGTTTTTAATTTGGTCTATTGTTTCCTTCATTTCAAGGATCTCCATTTTTTCCAGCATTTCTATTTCTTTGTTGAAATGATCTTTTGCTTCCTGGAGTTGCTCTTTTATTGTTTATCAGAGTGATCATTCATTGCCTGCATTTGCTGTCTCATCTCATCCTTTACTTCACGGATCATTTTAATTATGTACATTCTGAACTCCTTTTCTGACATTTCTTCTACCCTGCTGTCCATAGAGTCTCTTATATAATGTCTTGGTTTGTTTGGGCACTTTCCTCCCTTGTTTTTTTATGTTGTTTGTGTAACTTCCCCTCTAGCAGTACGGATTTGGGGCATTACAATTTCCCCCTGATAGGATTATAGTTTCCCTGAAGGTTTCCAATACCACCTTTCAGGGGGAAAAGAACACTAGCAGCACACAATATAAACAATATGCAGCCTTAGACCAAATAGCCCATATGGAGATGTTAAGGGTATTGTCATAATAAACAGAGAGGATGAGTTTGATTATTATCTACAGTATAACCAATAGGTGTGCGATGAAGTCTACCGTTTCTAATGGTACACAAAGAGGAAGGGGAGGGGTGTAGGATGAAATGTGAATGGGATGAGAAGTGAGTATTAGAGGTACTAGATCATAAGAAGAGTGAGAGTAGGATCAAAAGAAGTTGGTTGTTAGCATGAGAAAGAGGAGAAACAGACCTCGAGGAAATAGGGAAATAAGAGGAAAATAAAGAGATTGAGAAAAAAAAATCAAAATAAAAAAATAAAAAATAACAAAAATCTACACTCTCACAGTCATATACTACTCAAACCCCAGTCTTCAGTAGCCTGATGCATGAGAGGAACCTGACAATGAGCTTCCAGTCTCCAGCAGGCATCGCAGTTGCCCCACCTAACAATGGTGGCTTCCGCTTCGGGGATACTCCAAGATGGCTGCAGAGGCTCCTGAATCTGTGGCAGATGGGGAGCTGCAGCACGTGGGTGTTGAGTGTGTGCAGGGGGGCAGGCCTGGGTCCTCACTCTGTTCCTTTCCTTTTGAGGTGCTTGTGAAGGACCCAAGGCCTTGTGTGTGATCGGTAAGTGCCACACCCCCAGCCCTTTTTATTTTATGTTGACACAGCATCTCAGTGAGTTGCCCAGGCTGACCTTGAACTAGAGCCCCTCCTGCCTCAGACTCCCAGCAGCTGGGATGGTGCCTCTGTGTCCAGCAGGGCATGGGTTCTGAGGCTGTCAGCCCAGGGAACTGCCCATTATTAAGACTTCCTTTCACCACTGTCCTTCAGGGATGTTCCAGAAAGGGGCAGCTGTGCTGCACTGTCCACTTCCAGGTGGTACCTGAATATCATGCAGAACCGTTCATGAGCCAGGCCCTCGTCTTCTCTTCCTCTGTCAATCGATCATAAGGCACCCCATGAAGCCCTGCGGAGGGACCTACTGGGGGACAGAATGTACTGCGGCTGGAGCAGGACCCATGGGCATTAGGACGCTTCTTCATGAACCTACTTGTTCCTTTGGTTCCTGCCCATGTCCAATCCCGTATGCACCACCTCCACTTGATGATGGAGTCTGCGATGCCTGTGCAGCATGATGGCTTGATGGGTCAGATAGCACTCAGGTCATGATGGGCAGCTCAGGCTCTATAGTGACCTGGTGGCCCAGGGTCAAGGGCTTAGTTTCCACTAAGGCCCAGTAGCAGGCCAAGAGCTGTTTCTCAAAGGGAGAGTTGTTGTCTGAAGATGATGGCAGGGCCTTGCTCCAACATCCCAATGGCCTCCTCTTGATTCACCTATGGGGGCTGCCAAAGGCTCCAGACAGCCTTCCTATCTGCCACTGCCACGTGAGTACCTTCGGGTCTGAAGGATCATATGGCCCAAGTGGCAGAGCACACTGCAGAGCAGCCTGGACCTGTTGCAGAGCCTTCTCCTGTTCTGGAAGCCACTCAAAACAGGAAGCTTTTCTAGTCACTCTGTAGATGGACCAAAGTCACACACCCAGGTGAGGAATGTGCTGCCTCCAAAATCCAAAGAGTTCCAGCAGATATCGTGCTCCTTTCTTATTTGTAGGATGGGAGATCAGAGGCCTAAGCTCCCTCAGCATGGGCCCTTGGGCCCCACTGACCTCGAGGTCACAAGCAGGCACCCCAGGTCAGGCGTCAGACTGGAGGCACAAATGAGAAGACAGTGGACACCACAGTCCACTGCGCAGGGTGACTCTGACTCGGGCCCTAACTCAGCCCCTCACAGGGTGATGTGAGCCTAGAACCAGGCCAGTGAAGGTGTCACCCTACTTAGGCCGCTCCTGAGTTTGTCTTTTTCTGAGTGTCTCCTTGATCCTGCACCAACAGTGACAGGTGATTTGAATTCCTGATCTCCCCACGAGTTCCCCCAGGACTTCACTCCAGGCCTTGGATGGTCTATGGTGTGTCTAGACCATTCCATTTTGCAACCAGCAGGCTGCAGTTTGCCAGCTCAACTTCCCACATGATTAAAGAATCATGATTGTGTTCCACCCTGAGTCGAGGTCAGGTGAAAACGAGAAGAGTGCCGTTTTTCAGAACTTCAGGTAGCTCCAGACAGCCAGGGGCAGATGGGTCACATAAACTGTGAGCAAGTCTACTCTGCTTCCCCAGAACCAGGCACCAAGGTCCTGTTCTGAGAAACAGGCTGCTGCCCCTGCAGACTGCTGCCCACCAGGACAGGCCTTGGACAGCGGCATTGCACCTTCAACAAGCACCTTCTGCGGTTGCCAGAGTTTTGGGAAACTTGGTTATGAGAGTTTTTAATTGTCTTTTGAAGCTTCTATGGGGCATGAGAACTTGGGATGTTTACTGTGTCACTGTGGTGATCAATGGGTGCCACACATCCTGAAGGAGATGAAAACACAGAGACACATAGGTAGGTACTGGGTGTAGACCTGCAGGGACATTTTGTTAGACAGCTATTTGTCATCAGAACCAAAATAACTTAAGGTGGAACCTTTTTTTCTCTTCTCCTGCTTTTAGAGGTTGAGTCCATGGTTGGCCAACTCCATTGCTCTGGGTCTGAAGTGAGAGGGCGTGTCATGGTGGAGGTGGAAGGCTGTGTGAGAAGAGCTGCTCATGGCGTCCAGGACGTGGAGGGGGAGGGAAAACATACAGGAGGATGAACAAGTGAACTGGGGTCCAGGGACACGACGTGCACCCCAAGGCACAACCTGCATGACCTGCTTCCCCTAGCCATGCCCCCAGCACAAGGTCACCACCCAGGGATCCATTCCATTATCAATCCATCCAACTGCTCAATGCACTGATGACCTCACAGTGCTCACAATGTGACGATCTCACCTCTGGACATTCCTGTATTGTCTCAGATGAGGTTTTGGTCTCAACTCATACCCAAACCAAAATATAGGATCCCGGGACATAAAAGCTCACATCCATCCCATGATGCAAAGTGCACTCAATCCATCTCCAAAAGTTTCCATAGTCTGAATAGTTTTCAGCATGACTCAAAAGTCCACGTCCAAGGTCACCTCTGAGACGTTTTGGCTGTGAGCCCCTGAAACAATCAAAAGCAAATTACATAAATGCAGTGCACCATGGCGCAGAGTAAACACTGCCCTTCCTCCAGGGAGGAGGGGGGGCATACAGAGAAGGGATGTGGTCAAAGCAATATGCACAGCCAGCTGGGCAGACAGGTCCTGTGGCTCCACTCCTGGCATGTGGGGCTCTAGGCAGTGAGATGTGATCTCAAAAGGCTTGTGTAGCACCACATCCTTGGTCCTGCGAGGTGAAGCCTCACGCGGCCCTTCCCCATGATGCTCTGCCTCATCTTGGGCCCAAAGCAATGGAGTTGGCCATCCATGGACCAATCGTCTGAAACTGATTCCCTAACAGATGTTTCCTTGTCTAAGTTGTTCTTGTTGGGTGTTTTGGTCTCAGCAATGCACAAGCTGAGGAAAGCATCCTCCAACCAGGGCCCATCCCCTGAAGTCTCCACCACCTTCCAGGAGTGCCACAAGCTGGGGACCAGGCCTTAAGCCCTTGAGCCTTCAGGGAACATTCTAGACCTAAACTACACCTAGTGTGCCTGCTACTTTGTCAAAGATACGCTGCGTATGCTTGGGGGTTTGTTTCTGGACACGGGAGCTGTCTGACTTTCCTGCCTGCTCTCTCCAGAGACCACACTGCCAGGGCCGTGGCAGTGTTCAGAACAGGCAGCGTCTGTCTCCAACTCTCTTCTTTTCCTTCAGGTGGAGTGCGATATCATGGGCCTCTTGCCTCTCTGCATCATCTTTCCACCTCTCTCTATCAATGTTAGACAAGTGGGATCCTGGGTTCGACTGGGGTCCTACTGAAGGGACACGACTTTGCAGGACCCAGTCTTCCTGCCACCAGCAGAAGCATGTCCTCCTCACCTGGCTGGCTGGTGGGTGTCAGTTGGGTACCCCGCCTTCCCGGCCAGAGACCTGGCCCCTCTCTTGTTCGGTTGGTACAGGAATGTATCACTTTTGTGCTGCTGTCACTGCGGGTGTGATTTCAATTTGGATCTCTCCCTGCTCAGATGTGTCCTGTAGGAACGTGGTCGACCTGTGCCCTCGTCCTGTGTCCTGCACACTTGCTGTGACCATGTGTCGGTGCCGGCAGCTCTTTCCTCCTCACTCTGGACATTCGACAGGGGAATCACCCCAGGTGCACACCAGGACAGTGGAACCTCCTCCCTCGGGATCTGCCTGCATCCTTCCTGGTTCCCGCCCTCTGGCATCTGTTCTGAGTCCAGGTTGGTGTTTGAAAGCCATGGTGAGACGGCACAGCCATCCGGGCTGGGAGCCAGGCTGACACTGACCTTTGAAATGCGAGACCTGCCAATGGCATCCAAGAGGGTCTGTTCTGATGGACCCTTCCGGCAACTTCCCTGACCTGATGCTGCCTTCCTCCCAGAGCCCCAGCCTCCATGCGTCCTGCTGCTGCCTTCTGCTCACTCGGCGGCTCTCCGTGCACTCCTCTCCTTTCCTCTCTTTCTCTTCACCTCACTGGGTGTTTGTGTGGCTCCACTTCACCACTTCTATGAGCACCCAGGTTTCCTAAGGGAACTGAGTTCTGGGTCCACATTCACAACTGAGTAACCTGAGTCCACCACAGACCATGCCTGGCCCCTTCAGAGGCAGGTGGGCCTTGCACAGCCCTTCCTGGTTCCTCATCCCACCCCTCCCAACACTGGTCATGGACCCTGCACCTGCCCAGGTCTCCGATGAGCCAGTACATGACCACACTGTGGGGTGAGCAGCTATCTTTGCATCAAGGACATGTTATACTCCCCAAAAAGATTCTCCAGTGCCATCAGGAGAGAGTCACCCTAACCCTAATCCCTTCCAGCTCCCGAGAGCCCACCCTAGCCCCTTCCCACTCTTTGTAGCCTCACCTGAATCCCTTCCTGCTCCCTATAAATACCAGGAACAAAAGAACTAACACATGATTTTCCCGGCACACCACTTTTAGGTGTAAGTGTGGTCGTCCCTGGCAGCTACAATAAAGGCTTCTTTTGGCTTCACGTGATCAGCTGGATGATCTTATTTTCCATGGGTTCAACAGAAGCATAAAAACAAACTTGCTTCTCCCTCCTTGGCTGTATCCTATGATCATGGGGCTGGTGAGTGTGTGTGGTCAGCAGGCTTCTCCTCGGGTAAACCCCAGAGTCCCTTGCACAGGCAGCCGAGGGTGATGTGCTTCTGCGGTCTGAGTGTGCGAGGTCCCTGCTCGTGTTCCTCGTTCAGCTTCCACTGGCTGCATGTGGGCCTGTGAGGTGGCTGAGGCTCACCTCCACTGCTCTGGCGTGTTCCCTGAATTCTTTACTTGCATACTTGGTTTCCAGCTTGAAGCCACTCGGGAGTGTCATTGCTCACAGTGCTGTTCCTCCCCATCACCGCCTTTCCAAGAGCCTCCCTTATGTCTGGTTTTCCTCCAATCTGATGAGTCACACCTCAGTCAGATTTTGGGAATGGCTGAGTTTGGGATGTGACCTCCCTTCCAGTGGCCTCCATGCCGTAAGCGTGCTCTCCAGCCCACAGTGCTCCTGGGCAGTGCTGGAGCCTTGGGGGCTGGGCCCTCCTGGAGGAAGCCAGGTTGTAGGGGCACGACCTCGTAGAGCACATGGGGACCCCAGCCTCTCCTCTGAGTCTCTCCTTCCCTGCAGCTGTAAGCTGAGCATGGCTCCTCAACAGTGCACCCTGCTCTGGCATGCTGGTCACCACAGGCCCAAAGCAACAGGGCCATAGGCCATGGAAGAGAAGTCTGAAAGAGTGAGCCAGAGTAAACCTTTCTCTTTTAAAAGTTGATTTCCCACTGGTACTTGCTACAGTGGTGGAAAGTTGACTAGCAGTAATGATCCCTTTTTGTTTCCTCTGGGCTTCCTGGCTGTGTGGCTTGCTGCCTGTCATGAATTTGGTATATTTCTCAGCTATTCACAGGCCAAACGTTGCTTCTGTCCATTTCTTGTTACTCCCTCAACTCTGGCATTCTGGCTACATGTGTTTTACATTCTTTAATTGCCCCACAGCCATGCATGGCTTATTACTTTTGTTTTTTACTTTGAGTCTTTTGCATTTCCTTTTGTCACATGTTGAAGCTCACTGATTCCTGCTTTGGCCATAGGAAGTCACCTGAGGAGAGCGCCGAGGGACTTCCTCACTCCTACTGGGATGGCTTTGACTTCCAGGTTCTCCTTGGGCCTCTCAGTGTCTCCGTGACTGCAATACGAACCACCTTCTGGACTCTCTGACTCTTGTCATCATCGGCCTCCCATGTAGGCCACCGTCATTTCAACCCTCCCATCTGTCCAGTGTCTTCCCTGGCCTTCAGGGTACCTTTCAGTTTTGTGTTGAAAGCCACACGTGATGAATCAAGGAGGGGGAGCTGAGGCAAAGAGGTACCTGGTGAGAGAACCCGTCCCTCTGCCTGGGAGCTGGAACATGTCGAATGCTCTGTGCACGTAGACTCCAACAGGTCCACGTGCTCCCCGTGTTGTGGGGGTCTGGGTGTGGGTGCCTCCCTTGTGCTTTCCCTTCCCTAGGACACCATTCTGAGAGCACGTGGAACTTTGGGGCACTTTGGGGCTTGTCCACGCCAGGGCATAGGTGCTCTGCTGCTCAGGAGCTAAGGAGCGAGTCAGGCAGCAGCTTATTTTAATCTTATGTTTAAATCTCAGTCCACACAGAGACTGTGCCCGAGAGAGGGAACCCCTGCAGGAGCTGGCCACCTCTGCCCCTGTCAGCTGGATGGGAATCCTGGCCTGGGTGTGATTCACAAGCAAACCCTGCTGTGGTAAACTGCCCTTTTCTGGAGAGGGAGCTTTGGTATGGAGAAGTCTCCAGTGGTATTGCAGGATACTCAGCTTCTCTCCTTTCCCACATTTGCCTTTTGACCAGGAAACGTCGTTGGGCTTGCAGGACAAATCTGTGAACATGCAGAACCCTGTGATGGTTTCACTGTGGTGGTTCCCTCCTGCTGGTCCACACTCAATCTGCAGTGACTCATCACTTCCCTCTGTCCAGGGTCGAGCCTCTGGGCCTGCTGGCTTCTCTTGGGACAGGTCTCTCCACTGCGCCTTGGTCCTCTTGTCTGTCAGTACTGTGGTCTGCTGTGCGACCTTTGTTTTCAGATGGGCCCAGGCAACCTGGTCAGTTTCAGTTTTCCAGTTTCTCCTTGCTTTATTAGAGGAGTGACAGCGTCCTTGCTCTCCGTGTGACTAGAGGACTGAAGGCCACTTCCACTACATGTTGGCATGCCAGCTCTTCTGGTCTCACACTGGCTCAGGCACCCTGGAGACCATGGTGCTCAACTTCCCAGAACCTGGAGTGTTCTCACGGCCACAGCCGTACAGCCTTGAACCCCACACCAAGGCTTGGGCGTGCTGGTCTCATGCAGTCCGTGTGGAAGAGTAGATTTCATCTTCATCTGTCCATGTGATTTTACTAATCAGATCATAAGGAAGACAACAAGACAGAAATGGAGGTGTGACAATTCTCAGATCAATGAAAAGCATTCACAAACAGCAGTAGGAAGTTCATGTCTATCATCACTACTTTGAGTGTAAATCTGCAATATAATAGCAAGGGACATCAAAAACCCAATTTCAGCAGTGGATTCCTTATCTGGAAAGAAACCAATAAGGAAACCCTGGACTTGAACTACTCCTTAGACCAAATGGATCGTCAACCATATGCAGAACATTCCTTCTAGCAACCTCCGAGTGCACATTCTCCTAAAGTGCACATGGGTCTTCACCAGGACAACCTAAGTGTCATCCCACAGAGGAGGTCTGAAGACACGTATGAGGAACAAAGGCATTCCACCTGTCTTGTAAACACAGAACAGAGCTGGAGGACAATAAATACAGACACTTGGGAAACTTTCATATATGTGGGGACTGAACAACACACTCCTAAAAATCATGGATCAGAGAAGAAATTAAATGGAACATTTACAAAACATTGTGGCAAAGAAAGATGGAAAAATAACTTATCAAAATGTATGATAGGTAGAAAAAGTAGTCCTTAGAGTGATAGTTTTGACAATAAACATCAATATCAAAGTGGAAGAAAGATCTCAGGTAAACAACCTAGTATTGCACCTCAGAGAATTAGACAAGGAAGGACAAATTAAGATCAAACTTAGAGAAGGAAGGAAATGATACTTTGAGGAGAAATAACATATATAGCATAAAAATACAAAAAGAATGAAATGGAAAATTGCATTTGTAATTATGTCTATTTTAACTGATTCATTAAATTACATTTTTCATGTATGACATGATGTTTTAAAATAAACATCTGTTCTTGAAAAGATAAACAAAGAAAACTTTAATTAGACTAATAAATGCAAAAGAGAGAAGAAAACAAACAAATCCAGAAGTGAACTAGGAGACAATGCGACTGGACCAGGTACCATGAGGGTCGTGAGAAACTGCAGTGAGCACTCATACCCAACCAATGAAGTCACTGGAAGTATGAATTCCTAGAAGTGTACTTTAAAAAACCGAACAGACTAATATAGAGAAAATAGAATCTATAAGAAAAGTCAGGGAAGAGATGTTTCACTGCTGAATTCTACCAAACATTGATGGAATATAGATCAGCCCCTCTTAAGCTCGTCCTAAAAGTGAAAAATGAGGGGTACTCCCAAACTCGTCTTAAGGGGTCAATGCAATCTTGATCCCAGAGTTAGCCAGCAACTACAAGAAAAGAAAACCAAAGACCAACAACCTCTAGTGGGCACTGATGCCAAAATCCTCAGCAAAGCGTTGCCTAACTTAATTCAGCAGCATTTTGAAGGGATCACTCTCCATGATCAAGTCTGACTCATTCTTGGGATAGAAGGACCTTAAACAAACACCTGCAAATATGTAAATGTAATTCATTGTGGTAACAGAATGAAGTGTAAAAATCACTTCAGAATTCACAGAAAGAGCATGTGAAGATCCAGCATCATTTCATGATGAAAAAAATCTCAACAAATTAAGGATAGAAGGAACATGCCTCAGCATAGTAAGAGCTACATATGAGAAGCACACGACTAATGTCACACCTGTTGAATGTGAGTTAGATGTCTTTTTCTCTAACAGCCAGCATAAGCCAAGCATGTCGGCTCTCCCCACTTCTAATCAACATGGCACTGAAATCCTAGTCAGAGCAACTAGGTGGAAAACGAAGGAAACTACATACGAACAGTGGCACTGTCTCTGTATGTTAATGATAGGTTCTCATACATAGGAAACCCTAGGAAATCCACCAAACATTCTCCTAACTAAGAAAAATTCAGAAAAATTGCTGGGAACAATTTGAACATACACAAGTTAGTAGTGCTCTTATGCATTAACAACAAAATATCCCAGAAATGGAATTATGAGAACATTTTTATGAGTTGTAGCATTAAAAATATTTATGAGTGAATTTAGACGACACAACAGAAGATTCCTATACTGAGAACCATATAACGGTGATAAGGGAAATTGAGAATGGCACACATAAAAGGAAATGGATCCCAAGTTCATGGATTGAAAAGACTAACACTGCTAAAAGGGTCATACCAACCAGACAGATCTACAGAGCCCATGTAATCTCTGTACGAAGGCAATGCATTGTTCAGAGAAATAGTAAAAAATCCCTAAAATCTGCATAGGTGGATCTTTGGAAACATAGGCTTCAGGACCAACCCAGAAGGTCCAATTGACAGGATCACTCAAGTAGATCTGGCCTGCAGGCCCCCACACACTGACTGCAGCCCTGGACTCACCAGTTCAAAGAGCTCCAACAGCAGGTCGGCCCAGACAGCTCTACAGACATCGGGTCTAGAGTCTCTGAAGGACTGACTGTCGAAGAGCTTTCCCAGGAAGCCAACCAAGTCCTTAAGGACTGGAGCCACCATCTACTTCAATATGCAGAGATAGATGCATGGCTGTAGGACTAAGAACAATGAGGGACACGGGTCACAAAGCTGGGATGAGCAAGAACAGCGATGGAGACAGAGGAAAGGAGATACACAGGCTACCAGACAAAGAATCAAAATAGTTCAGGGAACTTCATGAAAAGGGAGAGAAACAATTCATCAAAATGTGGAAAATGATTTATGACCGGGGTGTCACATTTCACAGAGACTGAAATCAGGCAGAGGGTCCCGAAACCCTGAAGCTGAAGCACAACAGAGGACAGGAAGCCTGCAGTGAGGACCACCCTCAGAGTCGGATGAAGAATTCCCATTTCAGAAGCTAGGAGAAAGGTGGCTGGGAGGGAGGGAGTGGCATGGAAACTGAGGACAGGTGATGGCCGCAGGGGTTCAAGAACAGACAGACAAAGGGGCCAGGAGCTCATTTAGAAAAGCTGTGTGAGGCTTTAGGCACGTGGAGAAGGATATGAGCCTCCACGCTCAGGAGGTCAAGTCACTCCAGGGAGAGTCAGTGGGCAGAAAACTGAGCCAAGGTAACACCAGTGTGGAGGATGGAGGGTGGATCCTCACAGCAGCAAGAGAAGCAGTGGGTCCAGAGGGAGTGCAGGCATGGTCGGCAGGGCACTCTCAGCCTGAGACTTACAGACCAGAAGGGTAATGGTACGTGAGAGCACTGACGGAAGGAGCTGCCGGCCAGGAGTGCTGTCCCTGCATACCAGGCAGCCTGGGCCCTGAGGAACAGAGGGGAAATGTGACTCTCGCAGGCCTGGGAAAGATGTGCCAGGCAGCCACACCAGGACCTGTGTCATAGTCAGTGGAAAAGGTGGGCTCTTCCAGCTGAACAAGCAAGACACTGATGAGGAATGAACAGCCAGACCATGGCTGTGTGAATTGGGCGCTGCTGTGCCTAGAGATGGATGGGGTGCTGAGGCACCTAGAGTGGAGGCTGCCTGGGAGACCAGAGCTGAGGCCGGCACTGACTACACCCGTCCCAGCAAGCAGGCTGCAGCCAGGAAGCCTTCCCATGACAAGGGAGAGCAGGTGGGAGGGCCCAGAAACCTCAGCCATGCACGGAAACCTGAGGGTGGCTGCAGGAGCCTGCCGCCCTCGCCAGCCACGTGCCTGGTCAGGAAGCTGCTGAGGACCACCTGCCACCCCCTTGCTGAAGAGATGGTGCTCGCCGCATAGCCACACTGCTCCCCACTCAGCTTGAAGCACACACCCCAGCCCTGGGCTGACCCCACACTCGCATGCTGGCTGCACTGCTGGGTGCTCACCAGCACCTGACTTCACACAGCATGTCAGTACCAATGAGTGTGCCAGGCTGGTGCCACACATGCCGTGGTACACGATCCTGGCACCAAGGAGAGGCCCCTGCTCCGTGGTGCCATTGACAGGATCTGCTGCACACCCTGTTTCCATGACCAGTGTGACCAAACTCTCTGGTCCGGCAAAGAGAGAAGGGGGATTGGAAAATAAAGATTTGCAAACACAGAATGTGAAGATGAAGCTGGGATCAGGTGGAGCCTGTTCTTTGATGGAGATGCAGATCTAAAGAGTTGCGCCAGCAATCTTTATTTATCTAGGTCTCATTCTCAGTTTAAAGACTATGCAACCCTTATCCTTTGCATTCAGGAAAGTTACAGAAACCAGGACACCTATGCAGCTTTTCCACAGTTGCAATCCACCGTGGCAAAGTGCAATTGTGAGGAGCTTTGTGTAGCTCTCAAGAAAGAGCATTGCTACAAGTTATTGTAAAGCAGGTGGGAACAGGAGAAGTGGAGCTGGTGAAACACTGGTTGTCTAACACAAGAGTCCCTTCCCTCACGGGAGCTGTGTGCCTGAGATCAAGGTCAGAGCTGATAGGACTCTTGCACACAGAGCCTCCTCATGCAGGGCATTGCCACCGCAGCTAGGCATCCTGTGCCCTAGCTCAGGAACATTCCCAGGCACCAGGTAGGCCACAGCCATGAGGGCACCAGAGACCCCCAATCCCAGTCACTGCTCTCCCATCCTCTGTCTCAGCTCTCCACACCCTGTCCCTGCACTGAAGACACAACTCACCTGAGGCTGCTGGGTGTTCTGTCGATGTGGCCTCACTGATGGATGCCTCACCACAACTGCAGATCCACCACATCATGCCTGCCACGTTTTCCAAGGCAGCCTCGACCCTGAGTGGCCCCAGACAGTGATGGTGCCCTGCCTGAGCCTCCACCTGGAACTCAGGTCTGGAGAGTGTTCTGCCTCCGTTCCTGAGACCACTGTGCCACACCTTCCTGGGCAGATCAGAGTGGCCCAGCACACAAACATCTCTCCGATATGGACATGCAACCACCATGCTACCAGACACTGGTCCATGCCTGCCAGGCCACCCACAGGCTCACACACCGTGTGGCCTCTGAAACGGAGGGGTGCCTGTCTCCACTGACATGCTGGCCACCACTCGGCTGCTGAAGCGTATCAGAGAGGCCTGTCCACCTGTGACCCCAGAAGCTTCCAGCCACATATGACTCATCAAAAGCCACCAGGGGACCTGTCCCACATGCATCAACTGGTGGAGCAACCATAGATCCCTGTGCGAGGTCAGGGGGCCACATGCAGGTGATGCTGGGGAAGATACCTGGGGTCACATTGTCATGCCCACCTGGAGCCAAAGCCCACGTGGCCTGCATAGCTGAAACCACAGGGTCCATCTCCAGGAGAAAGCCACCCAGTCCAACTGGAGGAGGCAACTGGCCCAAGAGACGTGGGCACATCGACACAGTGACCCACCAAGGAGCAAGCAAGGCACCCCCAGACCCTTAAAGAACAAGACTCCTCAGCCACAGATCAACGAAGTCTGAAAAGGCACTCACATGGAGGGCTCAACGGACTCCCTGTGTGCAAGATAACACAGACAGGCCCCTCAGAGCCATGCCTGGGTGGACGGCACGAGAAAGAGATGATGAAAGAGCCCAACAGGAACATGGCAGCTGTGAGTCTACCCATGGGAGAGAAGCAGAGTGGAGAGCGCCGCACATGCTGGGTGGAACTCCCGAATCCGAAGGCAAGGCTTGAAATCACCAGTCACACCAGCGGAGTTACAGTGAAGGTAGAAATTAACGAAGACATCTGCAGAGACCCACAGGACACTGTAAGCAAACATGTATTCCCGCTCTGGGTGCTCCAGGAGGAGGAGAAAAGGGAACAGTAGAAGGGTCTTGTGTGGCCAAATGCTGTGTGCAGACATCAGGACCTGGGAGACATGGACAGACACCCGACTCAGGAAGGTCAGAGGACCCAGGACCGACTTCACCAAAAAATTTCCTCTCCCAGGTAGAGCAGAGACAGATCACCTGGTGTCCAAGACAGAAAATTCTCAAAACAGAGAGAAAAAGCATGAATTCACAGGTAAGGGGGCTCCCATCATGAGCAGCAAGACTACTCAGCAGAAGCCTGCAGGCCAGGAGAGAAGGACGCATCCCACAGTCCTCAGTGAGAGTGCTCACCACCAGGAGCCCAATGGCCCAGGAAAGCTGTCCTTCAGGGCAGAAGGGGACCCCAGTATATGCACAGTAGTGAGCAGTGCCGATTTGCCACTGCCCAGCTGGCCCTGTTAGAGACACTCCAGGGCCCGCACCTGAGGGAGGGGCAGCAGCTCCGTCCAGGCAAAGGGGCCAGACAAAGTGAGTGGAGGGGAGGCCCACAGTTACAGAGGGGCCGATTCCCACCTCCTCCGTGTGGAAGTCACCAGACCACGAGGTTGAACAGGAACAAGTACGAGAGAAAAGCGAACACTCAATGAAAAGTGAAGTCACGCCGTCTGCAGGAAGACGTCTGGCGCTCGAGAGCATGATGTTAAGTGGGATGCACTCAGAAGGTCCAGGGTCCTGTGTTTCCTCGTCCAGGTGGAAGGCAGAGAGGAAAAAGGGAGAGAAAGACTTGGAGGACCTCTGAAAATCACAGGGAGATCAGTAGAGGTGAGGGCCAGGGAGTGAGGTGGGGACATGCTGGGCATGTGCTGGGCAAACCACCCTGCCAAGCTGTGTGCACATGTCAGCGCCTAAAACAGACCCTCCATGTGTCCAGCCACCAGGCACCAAGGAGGCACAGAGAGAACACATGAGCTTGCGTAAATGCGGATTGCTGCACCCGTGAGAGGGTCCTACTGAGTGTGTGGAGACACAGGACCGTCTGCATGCTGCCTGCAGGGCTCCTCGTGTCCAGGGCCACGGATGCAAGGGCCCATAAGGAGGCCCTGCGCACCCAGAGACCGACGCTGGCGGCTGTGCTCATCAGACCCAACAGACTGTAGGCCCGAGAGGCGGCCACTGCTGAACGTGAAAGAAGTCGCCTCACTGAGGGCAGAAGGCGGAGACCTGTACACGCAGCTGGCCCTGGAAGGCCCCGGGGCACCTGGCAACACCAGGAGTTCCCAAGGAGAGGCAGACTGCGAGAGAGTAAGTTCACCCCCCCTTATCTCAGACAGAAATCGCAAAGAAATATCAGGTGTGAACTGCAGTCCAGAGGTGGCTGCAGAACATCCCAGAGGACACGCCCTTCTCATCAGCATGGGGGGCGTTCTGCACCAAGACCAGCGTCAGGCCAGGAAATGAGCCTCGAGGAGTGTCAGAACTGGAATCACACCTTATCACTTCTCTCAACACTACAGGAGAACTCCAGAAATCTACAAGGGGAATTCTGGATATCATGAAAATGGAGCAGCATGCACTTGAACATCCAAAGCATCAAGGAGGACTTAAGGAGAATTTGAAGAGTGCCTGAAACAGACCAAAACAGAAGCACAGCAGAGAAAGTCCTGGGGAGAGAGCACAGAGCACCAGAGGGCAGGTCAGCAGGGCGGGCGCCTCCACTCAGGACACAGAGTCTCAGGACACAACTGCCACAACTCCCCCAGCTGGAAGGGCAAGAAGGAACCAAGCTCAGAGGTTCAGAAGGGAAGAAATAACCACGCTAAAGAAGAAAGAAAAGAAAAAGAGATCAAGAACAACAGTACAAAAGATCAATGAAACAGTGCTTTGCCTTTCTAAAGACAGATAAGTGACAAATCATTGGTGAGACTAATCAAGGGAAAAAAGAAGATACAAATAAATAAAATCAGAGACAAAAAGGGCGATACAGAAGGAGATGTTATAACCGACACACAGAAACAGAGTCATGAAGGATTATCACGAACTGTATCCCAACAGTCTGGAGAACCTGGGGGATCTGTGGATGGACACAGAACGCCTATGAAATGTAACCATCAGTGCAAGATCCCCGATGAGCAACGGGGCTTGATCAGTCACGGAAGTGCCTGCTGTCCCCTGTGCAAGACTGCTGGTCGGCCTGCCGAGTTCTGCCAGATGCCGCAGGAGGCTGCATGCCCACCCTCCTCAGATGCTTCCCCAAACAAGAAAGGTATGAACACTTTCAAACTCTTCTAGGAGGCCACGATTCCTCAGAAACCGAAGCTCAACAGCCATTACGAGGAAGGAAAAGTTCAGTTAGACATCTTAGATGAACTGAGCTGCAGAAATGCTTGACAAAGCCCCAGCGCCGAGGCAGAAGCTCAGCTCCGGCGGCTTGTTGTTGCGGGAAGGGAGGCTTCAGCACCTCTGCTCCCAGCTCCCTCTTGTCCACGTGCCCCCTCCCAGCATGTTGGGCGTATCAGAAAGGGCTCTGCAAGACGCCACCCAGCCGTCTTGTACTTAGAGGCTCCACATCTCTGGGATATGTGTACGCTCATCAAAAGCCCCATCATGGTGTTTTATTACATAAGCACAAACAGAGTGGCCCAGTGAACAACTCGATGGACAGGGGTGACCATTGACACTGGTCAAGGAGACTTATCCCTGGGACGCGAGGAAGGAGGAGGGTGCAGATCAGAAGAGGAGTGCACACATCAGTAGAGAGTGTGCACCTCACTAGGACAGTGTGTGCTCCAGTGAAGGAGTTTGCACTTCACTAGATGAGTCTACCCGTCATTCCAGGAGTGTCCACATCACCTGTCCATGGTGGAACTGACATCATTGTCCAGGCGAGGGGCGAGGTGAGTGTCCTTCTGTCACACTGTCAGGAAGAGGGACCCTGAGCAGCCCACAGAGCAGTGAGGCGGGTGAAATGCTGCAAAGTCATTCAGACTGCAAGATACCACATGTCCCTCCTGGTAGATGACCTGAGCAGGTGCTGAGGAAACCCACAAAGGATGTTAGAACCAAGCAGTGAGCTCACTAGCCCTGCAAGAAACAAAGTCCGCATACAAAATCCGCATGATGGCAGTGTGATGACAGCCAATTATCTGGAAAACACACACACACACACACACACACAAGGAAATCCCACTTGTAAGGAAAACGAAATACGTAGGAATAAGTTCTGTAATGGAGGTATAATAGCTCCACAAACCCACGGAAATCATAAAACATTGATGAAAGAAATCATAGCACACACAAACATGAGGAAGGACACATGAGATCACGGTGGGAAAGATCCAGCTCTGAGCGCCCCTCTGCCCTTGCAGGGCGTCTGCCTCCTGTTGGCAGCTGCCCGCGTTGGGCATGCTGTGCCGGCCCCAGTCCGCACCCCGCAGCCGCCCTCCCGCGCCCAGGGGAGGAGGGTCCGCCCAGCTGGGGGCCTGTGTCTGCTTCGCATGGAGAGAGGCGCTTTCCTGCAGCAGGAGGTCTGGTCCTGGAGACGCGATGTGCCCAGGGTGACGGCAGACAACTGTGACAAGTGCCATGTCTGCATTTTCTGGCAGCCGTTAGGGGGTCTCCCCGCGGGAACCAAGGCGGCCCGGCCGGGTGAGTGTGCGTGCTCAGCGGCCCCACCCACAGCCGTTCCACCACGCATGCGCACAGAAAAACTCTCTGGAAGCTGAAATGTGTGTGGTTTGTCTTTGCTGATTTTACTTCCATAAAGATGAGAAAAGAAATGTTTCCATCCGGAGCAAATTTGGAGGAAAAAGTTGGTGAACGGCCTAAACAAGCACACGTGTCTGAAGGGGGCCACCACGCCTGTGGCCCGCATCTAGTGTCAACTTCGACACTCCCTTGGAAACACCTAAGGAGGGTCTCAGCTGAGGTCAGCCTCGCCCTTCTCGTGGAGGCTCTGGAACCTGGGCTTCAGCCCACTTCCTGAGCATGGCACGAGGACATCCTGGGTGAGCCATCGGTCCCGCCGAGCGGACTGCTGCCTGCCCAGGACAGCCGGGCGGGCAAAGCCAGCCTTTGCACTCCTCAGAGGCAGGAGTGGGCTGCCGACTTCTGGGAGGGGGGCTAACACTACCTGGATGTATGCTTACACACAGGATGGCGTCTGCTCCGCCCAGAGAAGCTCCGCACCCTGCCCCGAGGAAGAGCCAGGAAGCCGCGGGCTGCATCCCACCCTGCGGGCAGTGCTGGTGCCTCCTCAGATTAGAAGCCAGTTGAGGCAGCTGACAGCCGCTTCTCTGCTGAGCTGAGCTGGAGAGCTGCTCGGAAAGGCAGCTCGCAATCAGGGAGGCAGGCTGCACTCCGGCCAGGCCTGGCCTGCGCTCCCAGGCCGACAAAGGACAAGGTTGACAGCCTTAGCCCTGCTGGAGTAGCCGTGTTCCTTGCGATGGCAGTGGCCTCTGCTTCTCCCCACCCTTCAGAGGCTGTCGGACCCCTGCACCAG
>JAJEJO010004963.1:39339-49744 GCA_020662805.1 Glaucomys volans | reverse complement strand
CCTGAGCTCCCCCTTGTGGTCCTGAGCTCCCTGCTGGTCCTGAGCTCCCCCTTGTGGTCCTGAGCACTCTGCTGGTCCTGAGCTCTCTGCTGACACTGAGCTCCCCCTTGTGGTCCCGAGCTCCTCCTGCTGTTCCTGAATATCTGCTGGTCTTGAGCTCCTTGTCCTTGTCCTCAGCTTCCCTTGCTGGGTTTGAGCTCCCCCTCATCGATCTGAGCTCCCTGCTGGTCCTCCACTCCCTGCTAGTCCTTGGTTCCTCCTCTGGGGACCTGATACCCTTCGTCCTTCAGATGTATTGATACGGATGGCTCATGTGTGTCCTGTGTCTGGTCCTCCACGTGAGTGTGGAGCAGAAAGGTCCTGTAAACATCCCTGGCAATGTGGAAATAGGAGCAGCAAAATGGTTCAGGAGGGTTAATGAGGAGAGAGGCTGTGGCCTCAGGGCCAAGGAGAGATCTGACTCTGACTCGCATGGCCCTGGGATCTGGAGTCTCCCAGACTGTGTCCTGGTTGCCTGGTGAGGACTTCCTCAGCAGAGGGCTGGTGGCTGTGCCGGTCATGAGTGTGGCTGTTTCCTGCGCCAAAGTCCAGGAGCTCAGTGACAGAGGATGTCTGAGGCACCGTCTCAGCAGCTCCAGGCACAAGGGTCATCAAACTCCCTCCCTGGCTGTTCCTCAGGTCTATCCTCTACTCCCCCCAGGACTGCTGTGGACAGTTCAGGTGCAGGGCCACCTGGAGTCTCAGCAGATCTGGGCAGTCAGGCTTCTGTTCTCAGGAGTCAGGTCTGGGGTGGGAAGATGTTGGCAAGAAAGGGCTCATCAGTGGCCTCCTGTCCTCATAGAGCTCCGCTGCTGTGAGGACACAGCCTGGCTGCCTGTCCCACTGCAGGAACCTGGTCCTGATCCTCAGCCCACACCTTCCATTAGCAAGCAGCAGAAGTGCCAGAGGACCAGAGCTGAGTCTCACACATTCCTTGGGATCCAGAGGACCATGAGCCTGAGGTTCATCAGATGTCTAGGTTACTGGCCCAGGACTCGCTCCCTGTCTTGTGTACAGAGAATCCCAAGGAAGGCCCTAATCAGGAATCCTACTGAATCCTTCCTCTGAGTTGAAGGGAAAAGATTCCCCAGGGTCCTCTGAGCTTCCTCAGCATGTGATCCTGGTGACCGCAGAGGAGTCACTTCAGCCCCAATAATGATGCCCTGCATGCCACTCATGTGAAAATGCACCTACATCAAAGTATGTGGTGCAGGGAGTCGGCAGCATCAGAGTGGTGGGAGTGGACATCCGGTCCTGGTCCTGAATATAGAGGAACTATGTTCAGGTCATCTCCATTCAGGGTGATGGTGGCCCTGGGTTGTCAGGAGCAGGCTTTATGAGGTGGGGTCAGGCCCTCACACCCCTCCCTTCCTCAGTGCTGTAACATGACTTGGTGCTGGAATACGGCCAATGCTCTTTCTGCACCTGCTGATGTGACAGCTTGATCTTGTACTTAGTTCTACTAATGCCGTGAATCACATTTCGATATTACAGTGTTGACCTGTATGTGTTGAACCACCCTCCCAACCCTGTGCAGAACCCCACTCGGTCATGGTGCACCCTCTTCTTGTACCTCCCTGACTGCAGTGTGTGCATGTTTCATTATGGAAGTGCACGTCTCTTTCCATCAATGACACTGGTCTGAAGGCTTCTTTGCTGGATGTGTCTCTTTGGCTCTGGTGACAGGGTGATACTGGCTTTACAGAATGATTTCTTCAGTGTTTTCTCCTTCTCCTTTCCATGGAGTCATCTGAGGAAGTTAGCCTGATCTCTTCTTTAAAGTTCTTTCAGAATCAGCTGAGAATCACTCTGGTCCTGGGGTTTTCTCTCTCGTAAGAACCTTAGTGACTGATCAACTTCATTGGTTGATATTTTTCTGTCTCACATTTCTGTATTCTTGTGCCTCAATTTGTTTAGGCCACAAGCATTGAGAAGTTTGTCAGTATCTTCAAGTTTCTAGTTCACTGGAGGATGATTTTTCAAAATAATTCCTAGTAATCTTCTGGATGGCAGAAGAGTCCGTAGCATACCTCTGTGTTGTCTCTGACTTTTTTCCTTTGAATCCTCTGTTTTATATTTTATTCAGTTTGTTCAGGGCTTTTCAATCATCATTTTGTTTTCTAGGAACCATCTCTTTGTTCCTTTTTGTATTGTGAACTTAGCCCCTGAATCTCTGGCCAGAGCATTCAAGCAAGAGAAGGAAATTAAATGGACACAGAGGAAAGGAAGACGTCTGAATATTTCTGCTTGTCGGTGATATGATACAATATCTGGAAGAACCAATATCTCCATCAGAATGCCTCTTGATTTGATAAACAACATTAGCAATGTAGCCAAACACACCAGGCATACATAAATAAACCACTTTCCTATACTACTAAAATGAGCCTGCTGAGAAAGAAGTCAGGAAACGTGTCCCATTCAAAATAACCGTTAAAAAGTACTTGGAAAAAAGTCAACCAAGGAAGTGAAAGAGCTCTGTCATGGAAACAGTGAACACTGCAGGGAGAAACTGAAGACCTCAGAGATGGAAAGACCTCCCATGATCTCGTATAGTCAGAATTAATATTATAAAAAAGTCACACCACCCAAAATGTTGCACAGATTCAATGAAATCTACAACAAATATTAAAGGCATTTCACAAAACAAAACAAAACAAAACAAAAACAAAAACAAACAGGAAAAAAAGAGTGTGAATGGTCCTGGCACTAAACAGACATGGAGACCAATGGAATAGAATAGAAGATTCAGAGACCAACACACATAAGCTCAGTTGTCTGGCACTTGACAAAGTTTCCTAAATCTTTTTGGAGAAATGACAACCTTTTCAACAGACAGTCCTGAGAAAACTGCATATCAATATGTAAAATAATAAAATAGATCGCTCCAGTGGAGACAACCCCAGTGGATCAGAAATCCAAGGATTAGACTAGAAACTCTGCAACTGCAAGAAGTAAATACTGCATCAACCCTCCTGGGTAAGGGCAGAGGAACCCACTTCCTCAACCAGGTCACTAAAGTGCGTAAACAAAACCAAGACTCAGTAAGGAGCACAGTACCCAATTACAAGCTTCTGCACAGCTTTGGAAACAATCAAGAGTGTGAGGAGGGAGCCTTCAGAATGGAGATCTTTGCCACCTGTCCCCTAGATAGGGCTCTGATAACCAAAATACCTAAAGAACCCCAAACACTGAATGACAAGACACAAATAACCCAATAAGCAAATGTGAAAGAACCAAACAGACACTTCTCAAGAGAAGAAACACAAGTGGCCAACAAGTGTAGGAAAAACAATTCAGTTTTTCTAGGAATCAGGAAATGCAAATTGAAACTGCATTGAGATTTCATCTCACTGCAAATAGAAGATAGCCATCAAGAACACAAATAATAATAAACGTTGACAAGGATGTGGGAAAGAGATACACAGATACATTTGGGTGGAACTTCAAATTAGTGCTGCCATTTTAGAAAGCAGAATGGAGATTCCTCAAAAGACCAGGAAAGGACCACCACATGAGCCAGTACCCCATCCTCAGTATTTGTCCAAAAGACCTAAACTGAGCACACTGTGGCTATAGAGCCAATCAGTGTATACAGCAGTGCTCCTCACAACTGCCATATTACAGAATGCTCACAGGCGGCCAACAACAGGTGAGTGGATAAAGGAAAGGTGGTGCACATGCGGAACAGTGCCTCACTCAGCCACAGGAAGAGTGAGGTCCGGGCCTTTGCTGGTCAATGGATGGAATTGGAGATTATGCAAAGTTTCAAAAGCCACATTCAAAGGATGAAATGTCAAATGTTTAACCAAAAAAGCAAATTTTAGACCAGAAAAAGAAAAAAATACTGGGAGGAATGCACTGGGAAACTAGAAGAGGGATCAGGGAGTAGAGAAGGGGATTGAGGGTGAGTTCGGAGGAACAGGAGAAGGGAGAGCAGGTGGAATGAACTTGACCAAACTCCCCTGTGCCCCTGTGGGAGGTGCCTCAGTGAATGTCCCCTTGTGTTCTCCAAGAAGCACTAAGGTAAACAAAGCCATAAAAAGATCAGTTGAGGAAACAAAACATGGAAAATAGTAAGTAGGAGGGGTAATGAAGAAGGGGGAGAGAGAAATGGCAGGGATGGAAGTGGAGGAGGTCACACTCCATGACTGCAATGATGTCAAACTGAATATCTCTTGTAATAATGAGGTGCTAAAGAAAAAGGGAGTTTGGGGAAATCCTAGGGCAGTTTTGATTTGCATTTCTCTAATTACTAGAGATGTTGAACACTTTTGCATATATTTGTTGATCACCTGTAGATCCTCTTCTGTGAAGTGTCTGCCCAGTTCCTTAGCCCATTTATTGCTTGGGTTCTTTGTATTTTTGGTGTTAAGTTTTTTAAGTTCTTTATAAATTCTGCAGATCAGTGCTCTGTCTGAAGTGTGTGTGGTAAAGATTTTCTCCCATTCTGTAGGCTCTCTTTTCACATTATTGATTGTTTCCTTTGCTGAGAAAAGAGATTTGTGGTTTGAATCCGTCCATTTATTGATTCCTGTTTTTATTTCTTGCACTCTCTGGGGTCTTGGTAAGGAGGTCTGGACCTAAACCAGCATGATGAAGATTCAGGCCCACTTTCTCTTCTATTAGGTGCAGGGTCTCAGGTCTAACTCCTAGGTCCTTGATCCATTTTGAGTTGAATTTTGAGCAGGGTGAGAGATAGGGTTTTAATTTCATTTTATTGCATGTGGATTTCCAGTTTTCCCAGCACCATTTGTTGAAGAGGCTATCATTTCTCCACTACATGTTTTTGGCACCTTTGTCTAGTATGAGATAACTGTACTTATGTGGGTTTGTCTCTGGGTCCTCTATTCTGTACCATTGGTCTACCTGTCTATCTTGGTGCCAATACCATGCTGTTTTTTATCACTATTGCTCTGTAGTAGAATTTAAGGTCTGGTATTGTGAAACCTCCTGTGTCATTCTTCCTGCCCAGGATTGTTTTGGCTATTCTGGGTTTTTTATTCTTCCAGATGAATTTCATGATTGTTTTCTCCATTTTTACAAGGAATGCCATTGGAATTTTTATTGGAATGGCATTAAATCTGTACAGCATCTTTGGAAGTATGGCCATTTTGATTATATTAAGTCTGCCTATCCAAGAACATGGGAGATCTTTCCATCTTCTAAGATCTCCCTCAATTTCCTTCTCTAATGTTCTGTAGATTTTGTTGTAGAGGTCTTTCGCCTCTCTTGTTAGATTGATTCCCAAGTATTTTATTTTATTTGAGGCCATTGTGAACGGAGTTGTTTTCCTCATTTCACTTTCAGATGATTCATCGCTTATGTAGATAAATGCATTTGATTTATGTGTGCTTATTTTATATCCTGCTATTTTGCTGAACTCATTAATTAGGTCTCTAAAAGTTTCCTGGTGGAGTTTTTTGGATCCTCTAAATATAGGATCATATCATCAGCAAATAGTGACAGCTTGAGTTCTTCTTTTCCTTTTCATATACCTTTAATGTCTGTGCTCTGTCTAATTGCTCTGGCTGGCATTTCCAGCACAGTGTTGAATAGAAGTGGTGACAGTGGGCATCCCTGTCTTGTTCCAGTTTTTAAAGGGAATGCTTTCAGTTCTTCTCCATTAAGAATGATGTTGGCAGTGGGCTTAGCATAAATAGCCTTTACAATGTTCAGGTATGTTCCTACCATCCCTATTTTTTCTAATGTTTTAAGCACAAAGGGGTGTCATATTTTGTCAAATGCTTTCTCAGCATCTATCAAAATAATCATATGATTATTAACCTTAAGCCTTTTGATATGATGAATTACATTTATTGATTTCTGGATGTTGAACCAACATTGCATCCTTGGGGTAAACCCCACTTGATCGGGGTGCACTATCTTCTTAATATGTTTTTGTAAGCGATTTGCCAGAATTTTGTTAAGGATTTTTGCATTTATATTCATCAGAGACATTGGTCTAAAATTTTCTTTTCTAGATGTGTCTTTGTCTGGTTTTGGTATCAGAGTGATACTAGCTTCATAGAATGAAATTGGAAGGGTTCCCTCCTTTTCTATTTCATGAAATACATTCAGGAGTATTGGTTTAAGTTCTTCTTTGAAGGTCTTGGAGAACGCCACTGAAGAATCCCTCTGGTCCTGGGCTTTTCTTGCTTGGTAGGCTTTTGATGTCTTCTTGTATTTCATTGCTTGAAATCGATCTGTTTAAATTGTGTATGTCCTCCTGGTTCAGTTTGGGAGGATCATATGTCTCTAGAAATTTGTTGATGTCTGCAAGATTTTCTATTTTATTGGAGTATAGGTTTTCAAAGTAGCTTCTATTTATGTTTTGTATTTCAATGGTGTCTGTTGTGATATTCCCTTTTTCATCATGAACTTTAGTAATTCAAGTTTTCTCTCTCCTCTTTTTTAGTGTGGCTAAGGGTTTATCTATTTTTTTCACTTTTTCAAAGAAACAACTTCTTGTTTTGTCAATTTTTTGAATTGTTTCTTTTGTTTCAATTGAAACAAAAGATTAAAAGCTCTGATTTTAATTATTTCCTGTCTTCTACTACTTTTGGTGTCATTCTGTTCTTCTTTTTCTAGGGCTTTGACATGTAAGGTTAGGTCATTGAGTTGTTGACTTTTTATTCTTTTCTTGAATGCACTCCATGCAATGAATTTTCCTCTTAGTACTGCTTTCATAGTGTCCCAGAGATTTGATATGTTGTATCATCATTCTCATTTACTCTAAGAATTTTTTATCTCCTCCCTGATGTTTTCTGTTATCCGTCCTTCATTCAGTAGCATATTATTTAGTCTCCAGGTTTTGGAGTAGTTTCTGTTTTTTATTTTGTCATTGATTTCTAATTTCATTCCATTATGAGCCGATAGAATACAAGGTGGTATCTCTACTTTTTTGCATTTACTAAGGGCTGCTTTGTGGCATAACATGGTCTCTTTTAGAGAAGGAGCCATGTGCTGCTGAGAAAAAAGTGTATTTGCTCATTGTTGGATGGAATATTCTATATATGTCTGTTAAGTCTAAGTTATTCATTGTGTTATTCAGTTCTATGGTTTCTTTGTTTAATTTTTGTTTGGTCCCGTGGTGACAGTGGTGTGTTAAAGTCACCCAGAATTATTGTGTTGTGGTTTATTTGATTCCTGTAATGGAGAAGGATTTGTTTGATGTACATGGATGGGTCACTGTTTGGGGCATAAATATTTATGATCGTTCTGTCTTCTTGATTTATGATTCCCTTAAGCATTATGAAATGTCCTTCTTTATCCCTTCTCACTAACTTCAGCTTGAATTCCACTTTATCTGATATAAGGATGGAAGCCCCCACTTTTTTACTGAGTCTGTGTGTGTGGTAGGTTTTTTCCTATCCTTTCACCTTTAGTCTGTGGATGCCTTTTCTATGAGATGAGTCTCTTGGAGGCAGCATATTGTTGGGTCTTTCTTTTTAATCCAATCTGCCAGTCTATGTCTTATGATTGACAAGTTTAGGCCATTAACATTCAGGGTTATTATTGAGATATGATTTATATTCCCAGTCACTTTGGCTTAGATTTGGTTTTTAATGTGACTTGGTTTCTCCTTTAATTGACTTTTCTTTTAGAATAGCTCCTCCCTTTGATGACTTACATTGTTGTTGTTTGTTTCTTCCTCATGGAATATCTTGCTGAGAATGTTCTGTAGTGCAGGCTTTCTATGTGTAAATTCCTTTAACTTTTGCTTGTCATGGAAAGATTTTATTTTGTCTTCAAATCTGAAGGTTAGCTTTGTTGATATAGGATTCTTAAAAACTCAATGGAAAGCATCACCAACAGACTAGATCACTTGGAAGACAGAACCTCAGACAATGAAGACAAAACATTGAATCTTGAAAGTAAAGTTGCCCAAATAGAGAAGATGGTAAGAAATCATGAATGGAAACTCCAGGAACTACGGGATATCATGAAAAGACCAAATTTAAGAATTATTGGGATTGAGGAAGGCACAGAGAAACAAACCAAAGGAATGAACAGCCTGTTCAATGAAATAATATCAGAAAATTTCCCAAACCTGAAGAATGAAATGGAAACTCAACTGCAGGAGGCTTACAGAACACCAAATGCACAAAATTACAGCAGATCCACACCAAGGTATATCATAATGAAAATGCCTAATGTATATAATAAAGATAGTATTTTAAAGGCTGTGAGAGAAAAGCAACAGATTACATGCAGGGAGAAACCAATTCAGATATCAGCAGATTTCTCAGCCCAGACCCTAAAAGCTAGAAGGGCCTGGAACAATATATTTCAAGCTCTGAAAGAACATGGCTGCCAACCATGAATCCTATATCAGCAAAGCTAACCTTCAGATTTGAAGACGAAATAAAATCCTTCCATGACAAACAAAAGTTCAAAGAATTGAGACATAGGAAGCCTGCACTACAGAACATTCTCAGCAAAAGATTCCATGAAGAGGAAATGTAAAACAATGATGTAAGTCAGGAAGGGGAGGAACTACCCTAAAGGAAAAGCCAAACAAAGGAGAAACCAACTCAAGTCAAAAACAGAAAATAAGCCAAAATAAAAATAATAAACCAGGAATCAAAATCATATTTCATTAATAACCCTGAATGTTAATGGCCTAAACCAAGCAATCAAAAGACATAGACTGGCAGAGTGGATTTTCACAAAAGACCCAACAATATGCTGCCTTCAAGAGACTCATCTCACAGGTGAAGACATCCACAGATGGAAGATGAAAGGATGGGAAAAGACCTACCACACAGACTCAGGAAAAAAACAGGGGTTTCCATCCTCATATCAGATAAGGTGGACTTCACTCCAAAGTTAGTGAGAAGGGATAAAGAAGGACACGTCACACTGATAAGGGAACCATAAATCAGGAAGACATAAGAATCATAAATATCTATTCCCCAAACAGTGGCCCATCCATGTACATCAAACAAATCCTTCTCAATTATAGGAATCAAATAGACCACAGCACAACAATACTGGGTGACTTTAACCCACACCACTCACCATTGGACAGATCTTCCAAACAAAAGCTGAATGAAAAAAAAAACAAAAACAAAAACAAAACAACCCCACAAAACTCAGTAACACAATCAATAACTTAGACTTAACAGACATATATAGAATATTCCATCCATCAACAAGCTAATATACTTTCTTCTCAGCAGCTCATGGATCCTCCTCTAAAATAGACTATATGTTATGCAGCAATGTAGCCCTTAGTAAATGCAAAAAAATAGAGATACTCACTTGTATTCTATCAGATCATAATTGAATGAAATTAGAAATACATGACAAAATAAAAAAACAGAAGCTACTCCAAAACCTGGAGAGTGAATAGCATGCTATGATATGAAGCATGGATGACAGAAGACATCAGAAAGGAGATGAAAAACATCTTAGAGGTAAATGAGAATGATGATACAACATATCAGAATCTCTGGGACACTATGAAAACAGTACTAAGAGGAAAATTCATTGCATGGAGTGCATTCAAGAAAAGAATAAAAAGTCAACAATTCCATGACCTAACCTTACATCACAAAGCCCTAGAGAAAGAAGAGCAGATCAACACCAAAAGTAGTAGAAGACAGGGAATAATTGAAATCAGAGCTGAAATCAATGATATTGAAACAAAAGAAAGAAATCAAAAAAACTGACAAAACAAAAAGTTGGTTCATTGAAAAAGTAAATGAAATTGATAACCCTTTAGCCACACTAATGAGGAGAAGGAGAGAGAAAACTCAAATTACTCAAAATCATGATGAAAAAGGAAAGATCATGACAGACATCATTGAAATACAAACATAATTAGAAGCTACTTTGAAAACCTATACTCCCACAAAATAAAAAATCTCGAAGACATTGACAAATTCCTAGAGATATATGATCCTCCCAAACTGAATCATGAGGACATACACAATTTAATCAGATCAATTTTAAGCAATGAAATAGAAGAAGACATCAAAAGCCTACCAAACAAGAAAAGCCCAGGACCAGATGGATTCTCAGCCTAGTTCCACCAGACCTTCAAAGGAGAATTAACACCAATACCCCTCAGAGTATTCCATGAAATAGAGGAGGAGGGAACCCTTCCTTTGAAGCTAGTATCACCCTGATACCAAGACCAGACAAAGGTACATCAAGGAAAGAAAACTTCAGACCAATAGCTCTGATGAACACAGACCCAAAAATCCTTAACAGAATTCTGGAGACTCCCATACAAAAAGATATTAAAAAGATAGTGCACCATGACCAAGTGGTGTTCATTACGAGGATGCAAGGCTGGTTCAACATACAGAAATCAATAAACATAACACATCACATCAATAGACTTAAGGTTAAGAAT
>JAJEJO010004963.1:0-31086 GCA_020662805.1 Glaucomys volans | reverse complement strand
CCACATGCATGCACCAGGCCGCTGCTGTAGACCCTCCTCTACTGATGGCTGCTAGAAGGTCCAGGTGCTCACAGGGGCCTGGGTGTGGGATTCCTGGACAGGTGTACTGTGGCTCTGTCTCCAGGTGTCCTGTCTGAGCTGACTCTGCAGAAGTTGGGCCCAGCTCTGAAAATGCCCTCCCAGATTATGTCCCTCAGTGACCCGTCTCCAGAGCCTCACTCACCAGCAGGAAGCACCAGAGTTTCACCTGCCAGCACCCTGGGAGAACACTGCAGTGTGGGTGGGGGGCCTGGACAGGGGCACCTGACAAAACGTGGCATTTAGGGCCTCTTCTGCCTCCCTGTCCACATGCCCAATAACCAGGTCCTCTGCAGCTGATCATTGTGACCTCTCCAGAGCACTGTGTATCACTGTGTGGAAGGCCCTACAAGGGTTGTGAATGGCAGTGTGCCCACACACCAGCCTCCCTCTAGGATCTGCAGGGGCCACCCAGGCCAAGGATGGAGCATTCAGAATGGTAGGAGCTGCTCAGGACCCCATGCTTAGGTGCCTGACCCCAGGCATGGGGTTCAAGTGCAACTAAGGTTGTCTTTTTGGGGAACAGTAACTGCCCTCCCCACTCCTCACATCTTCTCCTGGTCTGTGGTTGGGATGGTCAGCTTTGCATTGTTTGGACCAAAGGCCTAACATGAACAACCTACAGGAGGAGTTTCTATTTTGACTGGCAGTTTTAGAGGTCTCATTCCACGGTCAGCTCACCCCAGTGCTCTGGGCCTGAGATGAGGCAGAACTACCTTGTGGGAAGGAGCAGCAGAGAAAAGCTGCTCAGCTCATGGCCCCCAGGACACAGAAGGAGAGAGAGAGAGAATGGGGAAGGAGTCAAGGAGAGGTATCATTCCCAAGTTCATGTCTCCAGTGACCTGCCTTCTCCAGCCACACCTCACTGCCTGAGTCATAGTTATCACCTCATGGTCCATTCAAATTGTTAATGCACCAAAGAATTAGGCGACTGGAGCGGTCACAGCCCTCATGACCCATGGCTTTCTAAAAGCCCCAGCTCTGAGCTTCACTGCCCTACAGACCATGATTCCGGCAGTGGAGACTTTGTGGAGACATTCCAAATCCAAACCATGATATCCTACCACTGACCTCACAAATCTCATGCACATATTACAGTGTGAAATACTTTCTCTTCATCCTAAGAGTCTCCATAAGTCTTATCAATTCCAGCATTGCTCGAAAGTCCAGGCCCAAGGTCTCCTCCAAGATTCAAGTCCCCATAAAACTCATAAAGCAAGTGACATGATTTCCATAGAAAACTTCACAGAGCAAACATTCTTTTTCCAACAGAAAATAGGGGATAGAAAGAAGAAATGGAACCAAAACCAGACCCAAACCCCGCTGGGCAAACCTTAAGGCCTATAGCTCCACATCCACATCCTGGGCAGGTGTTGCTGAGATGTTGGCCCCAAGGGTGTGGTAGCCTGACCCCTGTGGCTCAGGTGGCCTCTCTCAGGTTGGCTCTGCTCAGCTCCTGCAGCTTTTCCCAGCAGACATCCCAGCTTCCTTGCAGCTCTTACTCACTCGGGTCTCCACTGCAGGTCAGCTCCACTCTCACAGCTTCCTGGGTCTCTCTCTCAGAGGCTGCCTGACGGAGCTCTGGCCATGCTATGCATTGCCTGGCCTCCCAGGCTTTCCTGGACATCTCCCTGGAAGGCTATGCACCCCATAACTTCAGCAGTTTTCATTCTTGCCTGCAAAACCAGCACCACACGCATGATGCCAAGATGTGCTGCCAACAGATTCAGTAGCCAGGCCTCTTGGACTATGGCTGTGGTGACCTGGTGAGCTGAGTAGGGGGAAATGAACCCTGGGGAATCAGTTCCCTAGGTGGGCTTCTGCAAACAGGGTGTCCAAATGAGTTTTCAATGCAATGGGTGTGGCCTTGCTGATTCCTGAGGTGCCCCCAGGTCACCTTTCCTGTTGTCTCCTTGCAGAGTACTCGAGCTCTCTTCTAGGACTCTTACCTCCTCAATGACCCCAGCTTCCCTGCTCATGGTTGCACGTGTGCTGTTCAGCCAGCCTTCAAGTTTCTTTAATGTCTCCTCTCTGCCCCTGATTGTCCTAGTAAACCTGCTAAACTGGTCAGCAATGCCCACTCCACCACCTGAATGCTGGCCACCTTGAAATTTCTTCCACTGAGTCAATTAGTTCCTCACCTGTCAAATCAGCCTCACCCAAAGTCACAGGGCAAGGATGAAAGGCAGACGAGTTCCTTCCCAGAGGGCAGCACGAGTGGCCTCTGATACTTCCCCAGCAGGGCCTTGCTCCCTCTAAACCAGGCAACTGCACTCTCTGCTCTGCATTTCTACCAGCACGCTGCCTTCTGGTTCCACTGCAGCTTCCCTTTTAAGTTCTGCTTACAGCATGATAATGCTTCTCTAGCCTGCATCCCCAACATTTTCCAAACTCCTCCCAGACCAGTTCAAAAGACTTCTGAACCATTCAGTCAACTTAGTCACAGCAATTACCCACTTCGAACTCCAATTTTGGTGTTGGTCAGCTTTGCATCACTGGGACCAAACCACCTAACAAGCTCAACTCAGAGAAGGAAAGTTTATTTTGCTCACAGTGTCAGAGGTCGGTCTCAGTCCATGGGCCACCGACCCCATTTCTCAGGGCCTGGTGTGAGGCAGAACAACGTGGTGGGAAGGTGTTGCAGATGAAGGCTTCTCAGCTCAGGGCAGTCAGCATGCAGAGGGAGGAGCAGCAGGATGGAGCCTGGGTGTGAACACCTCTGCCTTTTGCTGCATAAGAATGTCCTCAAGGATCAGCTGCTCACCCTCCTTGTAGCCCCCTGCACCCTCCCCTAGCCTCCTTGGTCTAAAGAGAAGATGTAGGCAGAGCTGCTTCCCCTGAGGCCTGTGGAGTGAGATTCCTGTCATGCCTCTCCTCCTCCAGGTGCCATCTGTCTTCTTCAGCATGTGGCCTCTTCCTCCGCCTCTGAGGCCCATCATCTAATCTCTGCTGCAGCCATCACATGACCTTATCCTCTGGCTCTGGATCTCCTTCCCATTTACAAGGATGCTCAGGATTCTATTAAGTCTGCCCAGGTAGTCCTGGAGAATATCCTATCCTCAGGAAAGTTGATTTTATATTATGTACAGGACCCTGTTGCCAGGTAAGGTCAGAGAGGCACAGTCCCTGGGGCCAGAATGTGGACCCCTGGGCAAGCATGAACCTGCAGCCTGGGTCCTGTCTCCTGATGGCCTCACTCCTTCCAGTTGGTCAGTCTCAGGCATGTGTGGGAAGTGCGTGTTCATCATCTGCCTTAGCAAGGAAGTGTGCGACCTCTCCTGCTGCCCATCTGCTGCCCTTACATGTTTGCTCTCAGTGTAGACTGTGTACCATTAAACACACTGCGCTTTTTTTTCCAGGAGCCCCTTGAAAATCTATCCAGTACTGTTAGAGTTTGGATATGATGTATCCCCCAAACCTTCTGTTAATGTAGGAATGTTCAGAGGTGACATGGATCAGATTCTGAAATCTGTAAACTAATCAGTGGATTAATCCATTTAATGGATTAATAATTTGAAAGGGCTACTGGACTGGATGGGGACTGTGGGCAGTTGGGGCTTGGCTGGTGCAGGGGGTGCCCTGTGGCATGTCTGGTGTTAGGGTCTGGATGTGAGTGTCCCCCAAAGCTCACACGTGAGACCATGCAGGAAGGTTCAGAGCAGAAGTGATTGGGTTGTGAGAGCCTTGGCCAATCAGTGAGTGAATCCCTGATGGGATGAATTGAAGTGCTGGGGTGTGGCTGGAGGAGGTGGGATTGGGGTGTGGCTGTGGGTTATATATGGTATCTGGAGAGTGAGTCTCTCTCGGTTTCCTGATCACCATGATGTGAGTTGCTCCCTTCTGCCACTCTCTCCCGCCATGACTTTCAGCATCACCTGGAGCAGAGGAATGGATCCAGGCTTCTATGGACTGGGACCTCTGAAACCATCAGCCCTCAGGTAAACCTTTCTTCCTCTCTCACTGTGCTGGTCAGATCATTGAGTCACAGCAGTGAGAAAGCTAAGACATCTGGAAGTTGCATGTCTTGCCCCTTGACCCCGTTCTCTATCTGTCTCTCTCTTCTTCCTGGAAACCACCAGGTGAGCACATGTCCACCATGATGCTCTGCCCCACCCCAGGTGCAGAGCAGTGGACCCTGGGCTGAACCTCTGCAATGGTGAGCTGAAAATAACCTTGCCTCCTCTGTGTGGCTCTGCTCCAGTGTCTTGCTCAGTGGCAAAGGCTGACACAGGCACTGCTTCCTCCCTCTGGACTCAAGCCTGGTGTCCTCCAGGGAGGCACAGGTGCTCATGCCCACAGTGAGGTGATGCTCCCTTGGTCCTTCCACACAGCAGAAAGTTCTTCCTTCCTGAAGGACTTTGCTCTTGAAACTTTCATTCTTTTCAAGCATTTGTGTTTTGGTGGCTCCATTTTGAGGTTCTGTGAAATTCAGAAAGAAACTGATCCCCACAGGTGCGCCCTGTTTCTGGTGTGTCCTCGGATCTCCCTTCACTATGCGGTTTTGTTTTCAAGGGGCAGCAGGTGGGTCTGTCCTCAAGGTCCTGCTTTGCTTTCTTTTGCTTCAGGCTTCCTCTGTGCCTTCCTCTGCTGCTCCGTCCCTCTGCTCTCCTCCCCCTTCCCCCATGCACCCAGCTGAGCCTGGATGTGCTCTCTCCCCTTGTTCTTCCTGCTCTTTGCCTGGTCTCCACCTTCTCCTCCTGGGCTTCCTTCTTCTCTGTGGTCTCCCTTTCCGCTGCCTCTCTTCTGCTTTCTCTCATCTCACAGTGTGGCTATTCTGTAACCCTCCCTTTGCTTTCCTGTCCCACTCTCATCCTCTGAATGACTGCAGTTCTAGCATCTTTTAAATACCTCTGGCTCATCCTTCTGTGGAGTGGGTGTGGGTGGACCAGAGTAATGCACAGACTCAGAGCAGCTCCCCAAGGGTGAGCCAAACCCTCAATTCCTTCACAGCCGCAGAGCTGGGAAGAGTGAAAACCCTTCCCCTGAGGCTGGTGATGGAGTTCTGGAGGGGAGCCCAGCTGTCACTGGGATGGGGAGCTGAGACTGTCTACAGTGTGATGTAATCTGCTGACCCTGGGTCACCACTCCCACATCCAGAAACAGCCAGAGGAGAGGCTGAAACATCCCACACACCTCCCCAAAGCCCAGGGTCCAGGCTCTCAGGAGGCCAGTGGCCAAGCTGTTCAGGAAGGAAGGAGGGGAACTCACACAGAGACCCTGATAGGTTGACCATGAAATCTGAAACCCCAGAAAGAAAGGACTGTGTCTCCAAAGCTCCAGGAAGAGCAGCAAACAAATGCAGGTACTCAGAAGATGGAGGAGCCCCCAGGCAGAAACCCTCCCCTCCACAGACCACCTCACAGCAGCCCCAGGATGGCTGCCTGGAGAGCCAAGGGTGGTTTCACAGCAGGTTTGCTTCCTCTTCTACCTGACTCCTCCACCTATTCAGGAACAGGACTTCCTGTTCCCACTGGATTCATGGAATTTCTCTAAAACATGTTCAGTGAGCTTTTAAAGGTTTATTATGTTCTGAAGTGTTGGCAGTACTGAGACTTAGTATCCCCTCTCAGAGTGGTGCTGGAGCCTGGACATGAGTTGGCCTTGAATGGGAGCACTGACCCTTAAACACTCATCCATCCAAGGCACTGAGTAAAGGGACAGCATCTCACTGAAAAGCCCCGTGTCTAACAGGAGAAGAGATCAACACCCCAGCAGTCGGGCATAAATGCCAGCAATTTGAAAAAGCAAGGGAATAAACCATTTCCAAAATTCATAACAATTCAGCACCTGGTGCTGTGGACACCACAACTGAGGAAACCCCAGGTGAAGATTTAGAGTGTTAATGGTTAAAGCAATCAGTCCACTAAATGTACCTAAGATAGGAACTAAGAAAGAAAACACAGGAGAGAAAGAAGAGTTCAATAAAGATTTAGAAATTCTGAAGAAGAACCAAGCCAGAATCAAGGATGTTGAAGAAGTGATAGATCATATTAAAATTCAGATAAATTATCACCAATAGATTAGATGGAAAACAGATATCAGGACTGGAAGAAAATTATGCAAAAATTGAAAAAACAGCAATAAATGAAAGATAAGAGGCCATGAAGAGAATATTCAGGAAATCTAAACAACATTAGGAGACACAAATTGAGGATCATTGGTATTGATAAAGGTACCAAAATACAAACTAAGGGCATGCATAACTTTTTAAAAAGATGATATCAGAAATATTTCCAAACTTGGAAAATAAGAAATCCAGATAGAGAAGAATTTGAAACCCAAGGTAGACAAGATCAAAAAGATCATCTCTGTGACAGTCATACTTAAAAGGTCTAATATACAGAAGAATTGTGGAGTCTTAAAAGACTCAAGAGAAAACCAGCACATCTTCTTTAGAGGGAAGCAATCCAAATTAGTCCTGATTTCTCAAGACAGACTCTAAAAGCCAGGAAGACTTGGACCATAAATTCAAAGTGCTGAAAGAAAGTAATTGCCTGTCAAGATAGCAATATTCAGCAATGCCATCCTTCAGGATCAAGGAAGAAATAAAACCTTCCAACATAAGCATAAACTAAAAGTATTCATGACTACTAAGTCAGCACTACAGAATACACTTAGATAAATAATTCAACAGAAAAAATTAAAACAGTATAGATTCAGCGAATGAATGAATCTCCTTTAGAAGAGTACCTAATGTCAAGGATCTTAATAAAAATAAACATTTGAAATAAATCAAAATAACAGGAAATGATAATCATCTCTCCATAATTACTCTAAAGGTAAGTGGTCTTAACTCTCCAATTAGAAGACATAAACCAGCAAAGTGGATTAAAATAAAACCCAGCTAATGGTCGGTTAGAAGAGACTCACCTTACCAACATAGACACCCCCAGGCTGCAAGTGAAATCACTGGAAACAATGTACCATGAAAATGTGGACCAAGAGCAAGCCACAGTAGGTAGCTCACACCCCACAATGCAGACTTCAAGCTAAAAGTAATCGGAAGAGACAAAGAGGATCACTTCCTACTGACAAAGTATCCAATACGGAGGTATAATGACTTTAGTTAAGACAAAGAAGGTATATTGATTGTATTTCTGCCCCAAATGTTGGTGTACCCACTTCCATAAAACAAACACCCCACACAATACCAATCTTCCTCATATTATTCCCTGAAACTGGAAATTGGAACATTCCAAGATTTGTTCTATGGAACCAGTAACATCCTGATACCAAATGTAGATATGAACAGGAAAACTACATCCCAATATTCCTGATGGGATGAATGGAGGAATTCTTAATAAACTTGAGTGTTCACATTCAGAAGCACTTGAAGATCACACATCATAATCAAATTCATTTCATTTTGATAGTGATGCAAGTTGGGTTCACATATGCAAATCAATAAGCTTAATTAATCACATAAATAGAATTAAGGACAAAAATCACATGATCATATCATAGGTGCAGAAAAAGGCTCAGACAACACAGCATTCATGTCAAAAAGAGGGAAGAAACCAGTGATGGAAGGAGTTTCCCTCAGCATCAGAATGGCTAGGTATGACAGCTTCATCCTGAATGGGAGAACCCAAAAGCATTGCCTGTAAGTTCAGGAGCAGGAAAAGATGCCCAATCTCATCACTTATACTCAATATTGGTCTTGAACTTTTAGCCAGAGCAGTTATGTATGATAAGGAAATTAAAGTGATACAAATAGAGAAAGAAGAATTCAAATTATCTCTGTTTGCAGATGATCCTTACTTACTCTGCAAGATTTCTGGAGTTAAAAAACAGCAAAGTAACAAGATTTGATATCAACATATAAAAAGTAAAATCTTTGGCCAGGCACCATGGTGCACCCTGTAATCCCAGCCCCTTGGGAGGCTGAGGCAGGAGGATCAGGACTTCAAAGTCAGCCTCAGCAACTTAGACAGTCCCTAAGCAACTCAGCAAGTCCCTGCTCTAAATAAAGTATAAAAAGGGCTGGGGATGTGGCTCAGTGGTTTAGTGCCCCTGGGTTCTATCTCAGTACCAAAAGAACAAAAAAACCACGTAATATTTTTAAAAATCATGTGGTGTACACATATAAATATATCACAGGGAATTTCCGCTTTATGTATAAGTAAAAATAACCAATCAAGAGTAAAGGAATATATAAAGGAGAGCTGGCGGAGTGGGATCATGATCTGAAATCAAATTCCATGCATGCATGCCTTTGTCAGGATAAACCCCACCATTATGAATAATTATATTGCTCTAATATTAAAAAGGAGAGTAATCACTTCTCCATACACCAAAATTACTTCTCCATAAACCAAAAATTAATCTTCTGAGAAAGAATCCATTCACCATAGCCTCAAAAATAATAAATACCTGGGGAAAAATTCTAAATAAAATGTGAAAGACCTCTACAGTGAACATTACAGAATACTAAAGAAAGAAATCAGAGAAGATATTAGAAGATGGAAGGATCCCCCATATAGTAGAAAGGAAGAATTCATGCTTTTAAAGGACCCTATTGTGAAAGGCAATCTAGAGATTCAGTGAAATTCCCATAAAAATTTCAATGACATTTTTCAGATGAAGAGAGAGAGAGAGAGAGAGAGAGAGAGAGAGAGAGAGAGAGAGAATCTTCATAATAGGAGAGGACCTCAGGTTACACAAAGATCTCAAAAGTTCAACACAAACCCAAGTGACCCAATCAATCATCATTGGGCAAGTGAACTAAACAGACGTTTCTCAGAAAAGAAAATGCAAATGACATACAGTATATGAAAATACGTTTAACATCTTTAGTAATCAGGGAAATGCAAATTAAAACTACTACACTGAGATTTATTTTGCCCCAGTTAGAATAGAAATCAACAAGAATGTTTGATAATAATTGCTGACGAGGATGTGTGTGAAGGAAACCTGTGTGCAACTGGCTGGGACTTCAGATTAGAACAACCATTGTGGAGTCCATGTGGAGAGTCCTCAGAACACCAGGGCAGAACCACCTGGTGGCCCAGGTATTTCACTCCTTGGTATTTATTCAAATGAGCTAAAATCAGCAGGCCATCATGATAGACGTGTTCCAATGTTTTTAGCATCACAGTTCACAGTGGCCGAGTTGTGGAATTAGCCCAGGTGTCCTTCAGCAGATGAAGGATGAAGAGCATGGGGTGGGTGGACACAGCGATGTCGACTCAGCCATAAAGAGGAATGAAATCATTGCCTTTGCTGGTGACTGGATGGAACTGGAGACCATCAAGCCCAGTGAGATGAGCCAGACTCTGAAATTAAGGGTCTTGTACTTTCTCTCATGTATGGAAGCTGAGAGAAAAGAGGAATTTAAAAAATGTAAGAATGCATTCTATTGTCAGGTAAAACTAATTAGAACAAATTTTAAGATTAATAAAAAATAAATTGAAATAAAAATTCTCTCTCACAAAAAGAAGGTTTTATGAGCAAAGTAGATAAAGGGGAGTGATGGGAGTGAGGGGAGGGAAGAGCAGGGCCTGAAGATCAGAGTCAACCTGAGTATGTTCTGTGCATGCACAAAAATATGACCAGGAATCCCTGAATCCCTCTTTTGTGCACAATCAGAATGCACCAAGGAAAAGTGTGTAAATAAAAAGAAGAAATGTTTTAAAACATCATTTGGGAAACAAATAGAATACTGTAACCTTCAGCAATCAAAACCAGCAAATCCTGGAGACGCCTCCTCCCTGGTGAGGGTGTTGAGCTACTCTGCCAAGTTGGCATGTGGGGTGTCTGCCCAGACCTACTCCACCATGGCCAAGGTTTCCTTTAAGATCACACTGACCTCAGACCCGTGGCTGCCATATAAATACTTAGTGCTCCTGAGAGCACACCTTTCACAGCAGTCTTAAACTTTGCAGCAGAAGAATTTAAAGTTCCTGGAGCAACAAGGGCAGTTATTACCAATGATGGAATAGGAATCAGTCCTGCACAGACTGCTGGAGATGCTTCTCTAAAGCACAGTTCAGAGCTTCACATTATTCCTGGAGATCACGTTGAAGGTGTTCATATCTGCTACCTGGAACATACAGTTACTTTTCAGAATAAATATTGGTATTTTTTGTTTTAAATGTGAAATCAGGCATTTAATATACTATGTAAACACCAGAAGTTAACGGAACAATGAAAGGTGGGCTCTCTGGCCCCTTCTTTGTTCATGATGGTCGTGTGCAGAGGGAGTGCTTGTGAGTAGAGGGACCACCACCACAGAAGGTCATGGAGTTGCTGACTCCACCTCACAGCACAGGTAGGGAGCTCATTTCTGAAAAATGGATTATCCAACTGTGTTTTTTACCTGGAGGATGATTCTGATAATTCTTTCTGAGAACGTTTGGAAAATTAAGACTTACTGAATCTTACATATATGTATTGGAGGTAAAATGGAAAAGGATCTGAGTCATAGATGGCAGTTTGTTGGACAGCATCTGACTTACAGGCTCATAGTTTGATTCTTAAGTGTCTAGTGTGTGATGATGATAATAGACCTATCAGTGATGGTTAGCTCTCTTGACTTTATCATGTAGCTTTTGTGTGTTTCAAACTTCATGTGTCATATGATTTAATTTAGTACATGAGAAACAAAAATGTTAGTTTTGATCTTATCTTTATGTATATAAATTCACATCCCACAACAAATAAGTTTTAGCAGTCGTCTTGCAGAATCCAGTATATGTAATGGTGGGAATGGACAATGCAGTACCAGCTTCCTTTGCTGTGTTATGCATTCCTTTATCAATTTTGTTCAATACAACTGTGGAGAGAGAAGTCCTCTAGAAACCACTGTCCTTTGGAGGATAATATGTCTGAATAACTTTTAGGAGGAGAGTATTGTTAGAGAGGAACTGTGAAGATTACAACAAAGTTTAAAGACACCAATTGAAAATTTCAATGAATTACACTTATTGAAGACGTGACTTAAAGAAGAGCTAGTGTTTTTCACCCAAATGGATAAGAAGCCAAATAAGGGAAGATGCAACAGTCTGGTTGACCAGGCTCTTGTGGGGAGGAGAGTAACATGTACACAGTGAAGAGGAGCAAAACTGTCACAAAATGTCACAGAAAGAGCCAGCTGGTGGGACAGAGCTGAGAGAGTATGTTGGAGAAAACAAAGGAAAACACAATACTAGACCAGTCTTAAGTAGCAGAAGGCATTTAGAGAAAGGGCCTTGTCAACATATAGACTTCAAAGTACCCCTTATGACAATTCAAATAACATAATAAATGATTTTACTTGACCTTGCAGAGGAAATCAGTGTCTGTACATCTTGAAAGATGAAATCAAGGCTTTTAGTGATTCAGAGTCATTTCCTGACCTGCTGTGATTTAAATGATGAGCTCCCTGGACTCAGGCTTCCATGTCAGAGTCTGTCTACAGCTGGAGGTGGAGTACCTTTCAGTAAGTACTTGATGAATTGTCCATGAATTAAGTCTGAGGTCACTGGCAGAGCCAGCCTGCAACACCCACAGTCCATGCAGAGCTGACCACTCTCCCTCCTGGGATGTAGCCCAGGGAGCCCCGTTCTCTGCAGACCTTGCTAAGGTCCCCCCTGTCCACAGGCCATGCTCAGCTGCATGAGGAGTGGGTGTCCTCACAGGTTTGGAGCCAGGTGTGGGGTGTGTGTGTCACAGACCCTCACCATGAGGGACAGACAGCTCACATACACCAAAGCTCACTCTGAATATACAATGTCTGTCAGTTTTGATGAACTTTAGGGTTTCCTCTCACCTTTTCTCAGTTCAGTTCATGGACACTTTGGTTGATAATTCCTTGCTGTAGGTTCTGTGCTGTGATGGCTGGAGGTTCAGCAGCCTACCTGTTCTCTACAACTGGAGGCCAGTACAGACCCTCCTTAACTTCCTACAAACATTTACAAAGGTTCCAGGGTTAGAAGGTTGTGGCACTATGGGGGCTACAGTGTGTATTGTGAACTGATCCACCTCAGGAAGGACACAGGGTGGACTGGGATTGGCAAGGTGTCATGGGAAGGGGATAGGAGGAAAACCTGAGCATGGAGGGGTAAGACATGGCATAACAGTCCATGATGTTCACCTGGGCATGGAGGAGCTCCCCTATAAATCAGGTACTCAGGAAGCTGAAGCAGGAGGACAAAATGTTTCAGCCCAGCCTCGGAATCTGTGGAGAAACTGTCTCATAGTAAGACATTCAGGGCTGGGATGGGGCTCAGGGTAGAGCACCCTGTGTTCAATCCCTGGTACTGGAAAGAAAAGTTTATCAAGATCACATTAAAGGCAGAGTATGGGAAATGTGGTTAAAACACATAAACAAACAAAAAACCTTAATCAGGAAATATAGTGAGTGCCCAGTGCTGAGGAGGGAACCTCAGAGAGGCCTGACCTAGAGGAGGAGAATCTTCTGAGGGTCTGACACAGGAGAGATCCTGAGAATTTCCAAACTAGATGGTGTCAGGGCAGGTGCTGGTGGGAAGGTACCTCAGGGACTGAGTTAAACTGTTCTCTCCTCCCTCTGCACCTGCTCCTGGGTGACCCTGAGCTCCCTGTGTGCTGAGCGCCCCCTGCTGGCCCTGGGTGTCCTGCAGGGAGGTTTGTGTCTGGGCTCACACTGAGGTCCCCTCACTGTGTCTAGCACAGTAATAGGTGGCCGTGTCCTCAGCTCTCAGGCTGCTCATTTGCAGGTACAGCGTGTTCTTGGAGTCGTCTCTGGAGATGGTGAATCGGCCCTTCACAGAGTCTGGGTAGTAGGTGCTACTAGGATCGCCAATTGTTGCAACCCACTCCAGCCCCTTCCCAGGAGCCTGGCGAACCCAGCTCATGGCATAGTTACTGAAGGTGAATCCAGAGGCTGCACAGGAGAGTCGCAGCGACCCTCCAGGCTGCGCCAGGCCTCCCCCAGACTCCACCAGCTGCACATCACACTGCACACCTGCAAACACAGAGGCAGCCTGGTCAGGACACTCTCACTCATCCACTCTTTCTCTCACTCCTGTCCTCTCACACACTCAGGATCTCTGTTCTCCATCAATCACCTTTGAAAACAGCCACAAGGAAAACCCAGCTGAGCACACAGTCCATGGTGAGCAGCCTGTGTTCAGTGCTGACCACTGAGTGGGATGAGCTGGGAGTCCAGGGCTGGGCTCCTGTGCAGAGCTGCAGGGTCAGGGTGGGCTGGTTTTCATGAGCAGAGGGAGGCCCTATTTGCATGCCTCCTGCTATATAGCAGATCTGGGTGGAGCCCTCAGGGATGTCTGTGCCCAGTGCAAACTGGAGTATGTGGGAGATGGTTGGTGGCATTTTATTCATGAAAGATTAAGTATGAATATTAATTGTGTTGTTCAAACTGTCCAGGAAGGTGTAAGTGAGAGGAATAGCCCAGTGTCTAGGCATGAGCTTCTCTCCTCTGCATCCTCTGCTCCATGAACCAGCTCAGGAAAGGGAAGGACAGGCATGTGGGATGTCTACTGCCCCTTCTTGTATGGAGACAGGTGTTGGCTTGCTGCATCCAGTGTTCATCTAAGATCCATGAAGATCCTTGTGGATGACAGGTCAACTACAGAATTCTGTGCCTCTTCTCAGGTCACTGTGTGCCTCTAGCTTCCCTCTCCCTATGCACCTTGGCTGACCTGAAGCGGCTGTGTTGGTACATGACAACTGCCCACCTCCCACACTTACATGGATGCCTATTTGAGGGTGGGCACACTGTGCCATCATCCCCTCCAGGATGGTGCAGGGTGGAGGCAGGGTCACTGCACCCTCATCGTCTCAGGTGTCAGTCTGTGGTGGTGCAGAGGAGGAATGTCCTCCAGCTGGGACCACAGCTGTGGAGGCTCAGCTGGTCCCCCCTCTCCCCACTGCTTTGCAGACCTGAGTGCTGTGGCCCCATGCAGAGTTCTCACCACCCCACTGTCTGCAGCAGCTGCAGCCTCCCAGATGCCAGCGGCCTCTCTGCAGTGCACCTGGATAGGGTGTCTTCCCCTTCCTGGAACAAGGTGATGGACACTGTGCAGCCCTTCCAGGCCACCTGTGGACGCTCCAGCACTGCCTTCCCTGATCTCTGGGTCTCTCTGTCTCTGGGGAAGTCTGACTGGGGCAGAGCAGGTGGATCCCAGGCTGCTGTTAGAATCACTCCTGATGGTCCTCAGGTTCAGGCAGATGCCCTGGTCCCTGATCACCTGGGCAGGATGTCAAGTGTGGTCAGACACTGGGCTCCTTGTCCTGTGGTTCTGGGGCAGAACTCGTGCAGGAGAAGCCATGTGCTGCACACAGGGTCAGCCAGGCCAGGGCAAGTCACCTCTCAATGGTCCTGGACTTGAGGAAGATTAATCAAGTGAGTCCCTGTCACTGGTAGGTGAGCTCCAGGTGGCACCATTTGACCACCTGCTGTGTGGCAGGTCTCTGTGAGCTGAGGCCATCATAGGAGAAGGAAGGTCCCCTGGTGGAGGCAGCCGTGTGCATCCTGCATGGCTCATGGTGGAGATGCTCTGGCCTGTCACAGAGGTCAGTGTGGGGGTGCAGCTGCACTAATGGACCATAAGGTCACTTAGCTGTGATTGCCCTGCACTCCCAGTAGAGCTGCATGCCCTGACTGGAGCTCCTTGTTCCCATTAAAACTTGGTGCCTTTCATTGAGGTCATGGTTTAACATAATGCCCACAGAACCCTTGTGAAATTGGCTACATATTGATCAGTGAAAATGACCAGGTATATAGCAGTTGACATGTGTTCTGGTTTCCACCATGAGTGCAATCAATACCACCATAACAGTGAAGTTCCTCAAGGCCTGGGAGAGTGCCTTCCTGGCATGCTGATCCCCTTGTGACTGCAGCACCACTCAGGGGTCCCAGCTCCACCTTGATTTCCTTCCTCTTTGCTTCCTCTCATGTGAGGATGCAGCCTCAGGAAGGCCCAGGTCAGGAGCAGCACCATGATATTAGCATCCCTGGTCTCCAGAACCTGCTGCAATCCAGCCCTCTCAATGTAAATCCTCAGCCTCAGGAGCTGCTCAGAGCAGCACTGACTGGACTCAGCACACACTGGTGCTGGACCTGAGGAGGTCAAGGTAAACATCTACACCTGTGGATGAAGTCCAGGGACTGGTTAAATTGTTGGTCTGTGCCATCTTTGATCTGGGTGCTGGAATATCACACAAGGGGCAATCCTAGAAGGACCCATGGTGCTAACTCTGTAACCACACAGGTTGTTGGAGCTGAGGAGGGGGATCTTCCTCCATCTGAATATGAGAGGATGCCCTGTGTCCCCGAGAGGATAAGGCTGACCTTTTTCCCATGTGTGGCACCTACACAGAATTCCCCTATACTATGGCTACTGGAGACTGGGAGCAACGTCCCCTCTGACCCCAGCACTGTAGGGCCACCAGTTACAGGTTCAGAGCAATGGAGAGGAGACCACACCCTGTGCAGTATGGTGTGAAGCCAGTAGAGACATGGGGTGAACAGCCAGAGGCTTAGGGACAGCACCTCTGCCCAGTGTGCACAGAAGTTGGGACATGGAGTTCAAGAGAGCTTTCCTTAACTCTAGTCCATGGGTCTTGAAACAGTTTGCACAACTAAGAAGTCACTCAAGGAGTAGATGGATAAAGGACATGTGTACCTTGTAGAGGAGGAAATATTTTACAGATAAAAAGAATGTCATCCTGTCCCTCCTGGCCATGGGCATGGACCTGGAGCTCATGGATCTACTTGACATAGTCAGGCAGAGGGAGACCATCACCACACCAGCACTCATGTGGGGAAGCTCCTGCATCAGACTCCTCGAAAGACAGATGACCAGTGACCACTGGAGATGGGAAGGTGTGGGGAGGGTGAGGGTGAGGGTGGGGTGGGTGGTGAGGACCACGTGCAGAGAGGGCCGTGTCCTGGTGCTCTGCAGCTCCCCGTGCCCCTGTGGCCACAGTCAGGCTGTGCTTCACACTGACTGGAGCAGAGCAGCTGGGGGGCTCCCAAAACAAAGGAGGGACAGGTGATGGACAGCTGGTGTGTGCAGCCGGGGTTTACCTTGATGACAGGCACCCAGGTGTCAGGGTGCTGTCCTCTGCATCATAAGAACTCAATTCCATGTAACTATGAAAATACAGCTGGAATCAGCAGCTGTATGTCTGCTGGAGAGAGATGCTGACGTTCTTAGTAATGTGGGTGATCAACACCATCACCTGTGAGAGACACCAGCCTAGAACACATCATTGTTTATTGAGGTCCTTCAAAGTGTATCTACTACTGAATCACTAAATCTAATTTACTTAACTGGGTGCAAGTGGTGTAAACAAAAAAGCAGGCTGAGGAATCAAGCACAGATTATGTACAAGTGAGGGGCCTCATGTTAGGGAGAGTGGTCCCAGCATCCACCAGGGTTAGGAATGAATTGACAGAGGCCCCCAGAGGAAATCCTGACATTCCAACGTGTCCATTTGAGAGAATCTAAACCACTATGAGAATTCTCTCTTAATTCAAATGCAATAATCTTTTTGTTTGCTGAACCAAAGGAAAAAAAAAGCTGAGGAATTAGTAAGTTGTTTCTAGGGCTGCAAAGTTCTTACTATGAAAGAAAGTCATTGCATTTATATTTTGTATAAAGAAAGATAGGTAAAAATTTGAGAAAATTATGCCACATTCAGAAATTTCACATCTACTCAATATGCAGAGCAATTTCCCTGCTGTCCATTTGATCCATCTGGTGGATATCTTCTATGAATGTGACAAAATATCCAATAATTCTCTATACTTTTAATGGTCTAAGACACTATTTATGTGACTAAAACTTGGGAATATTAAAAGAAACATAATTGGCATATGTCATTACAAAATGTAAAACTAAGAGAGCAAATTACATAATTTTTATATGAAATCAATGATAAAGGTATCAAGACATATTTTTGGCCAAAAAAGATTTAATTTTCTGGATTGAACCAGGAGTAGCCTAGAGGAATCTGGGATATAAATATAGCTGATGCTGATCCTCACCCACAGGGGAGCTGGACTCTCAGGACAGGTGGGCACTGATATGAGCAGGAACAGACCCCAGGGCATCCCTCTCTGTGACCCTGCAATCCAGTCACAGGGCTGGAAACCCAGGCAGGCTCCAAGCTGCCTCTCCCCAGCAGACAGGTGTCCTGGGATTCTCAGGCTCAGGGTCACCTCACAGCAAGATGGGGTCACAGTGGCCCTGCGCACAGTGTGTCTTCAGGGTCCTGAGTCCAGGGGCAGAATCAACTGAGCTGCATCTCCCACAGTCCATGCAGAGCTGACTGCTGTCCCTTCTGGGTCTTTTCCTGGGGACCCCTTTTTCTCCAAGACCTTGCTCAGGTGACCCTTGTCCACAAGCCATGCACAGCTGCATGAGGAGTGGGTGTCTCCCCACTTGGAGCCCTGGGTGTGATGTTCTGGTGTCACAGCCCCATCCTGAGTGTTAGGTCGGTCACGTACACCAGAGCTCACTCTGAACACACACATTTCTGTGGGTTATGACCAGGTCTCAGGCTTGCTGTGACCATTTCTCAATTCAGTCCAGCTTATGTTTGGGGACAGAGGATTCTGTGCTGTGCCTGCTGACAGTGACTTTAGATCACCTGCATCCATGGTCTCCAACACCTGATGGCAGCACAAGGGACTGCTCATTAACATGACAAGACACACTGTCCCCTGTTGTTGTCAAAGGTCCCCTGTGGCTGGAGTCTCTGGTCCAAGTGGGTTCTGAAATCTGCGTGTGCCCAGTGCACAGATCAGTCACAGGAAGGTCACAGGAGCACTGAATTGGGAGGGATCCTTGGGAGGACATGGAGACCCTTCTGAGTGTGGTGGGACCCCAGACTCATGAAGATTTCCCACAGCTCACATGATGGCACCATGCATCTCATGTCATTGAACAGAAGTGCCAACACTAGACGTGACTATGCAGTCTGCAGTGAGAGGGATCCAGAAACACCTGACCTGGACAAGGAGACCTGAGTGGCGTCCAGGAGGAGGAGCCTCCTCTAGAACCACCATGGCTGGTGGTCTCATGAGGAGCTGCCTGGCAAGGGAGCTCAGGACTGTGGTGAAGATTCCCTTTTCTTTCTGCACTTGCTCCTGGGTGACTCTGAACTCCCGGGGTACTGAGTGCCCCCTGCTGGCCCTGGGGACACTCACATTGGGGAGCTGTGACCAGGCACAGGAGAAGACCCAGCAGCCTCATCCTCTAGACCACACCTGCCTTCCCAGAGCCCTCAGCCCTGTGTGAGCAGAGCTGTGAACTCCCACACCCAGAGGGCATTTGAACCCAGAGCAGGAGGAGGAATTTACATATGGATATGGGTCTTATATCTGGAGAGGGTGATGCCAGGATACCCAGGTCCTCAGTGCTCCTGAGATGGGTTCCCACCTTGAACCCAAGTGGAGCTTTTCCTTTGGCAGGACAGCAGTTGGTTTAGGGGGTGCTGGAAAGCTGTCAGAGCAGGAGTCCACCTTCCTGAGCCCAGCACTGCCTCCCCACAGTCCTTTGCCCCTGGACCTGGGAAGGATCTCAGAGTGGGAGGAACTTGCCTAGCATGCAGGAGGCCACAGGTTCAAACCCAAGCCCTGAAGGAAGAGCCCTGAGTGATGAATGAGGAAGAGCACAGGGCTGAGGATGGTGTTCCCCATGTCCAGGAAAAGAGCCTCCCTTTTTCTCATGACTACTTCTTCTCTGTCGTCTCTGTGAGGTTTGGGGGCTGCAGAGTGGACAGGAGAGGAGTGATCCAGGATCTTGGGATGGGAGGGTCTTCCTGGTGTGTGCCCACTGCCCTGCCCTCCAACCTCTGACTTGCTTGTCCTCCTGACTCCTCAGCCAATGCCTGTGGACAGGAGTGAGCTGGAATCTTCCCTGACCTCTTCCACTCATCTGTCCTGCTGTCTGGTCTCCTCCATGAGAGGACAGCATGGTAGGGGCTGGCCAGGGTAAGGGTCCTGGGAGCAGAGGCACCTCTCACCTGCAGCATGAGGCTGAGAGCCCCTGAGTCCACCAAGAGCAGCAGAGCCAGGCTGACGGCAGACAGGGAGGACATGCAGGGCAGGCTGGGTGAGGCAGGGAGGCACAGGGCTCCTTCCTTGTGCAATATCACTGCAGTGAGAACTGCCCTACCCACAGCACCATCATTTATAGAACACAGTGGACACTCTCCTTAGTCAGGGGGATTCACTGAGAGGACAAGTATAGGCGCTGATCCCTGATGAGGATTCAGGAACTTATCTCCTGCCTAACTGAGTGAACACAACCTGCTAATAAGACATGTAGGCTCCTGTCCTTATTCACTGTGGTGTTGATCATGAGCTCACTGCAAACACTGCACCTGCAGACACCCACCTCCTGGTCCTGGGGTGTTTCAGGTAAGTCCTTTCTGGTCTCCATGTTTCCACCAACTACAAATCCATTTTTTGCCTCTGGTGAAGTTTTCAAGTCCTAGCAAATCACCTGATTTACAAAGCTGTTCATCCAGGCGCAGTAACGTTGAGGCATTTTCAGATCCTCCCATGTCCTGCCCTGGGGAAACTGCACCACTCTTTGTGACAGTCTCCCCACCTCACCTAAGCCAGACATGGCACAGTGGGCTCCAGCCAGCCAGGGCTTCACTTTCCTTTCATGATTCAGTGTGAATTGTTGGCAAGACTCATATGAAGGAACTGGACTCATGGTATGGTCATGAGTAAACTTCATAAAAATATATCCATGTTTAGACAGCTGTTGGCCACAGTGACCAAGGTCTGGAACATTTCAACCTGGAAGAGGGAAAAGTCCCTTTGGCTTATGATTTCAGAGGGTGCAGTGCATGTTGGCCGAGTCCTTATCTGTGACCCAGGTGAGGCAGGAGATCATGGCAGAAGGCCAAGGAGGAGCAAAGCAGCTCAGGATGTGCCCACCAAGATGCAGGGAGCTCTGCCCATCAGGCACCAAGTGTGAGCCGAAAGGCACACCCCAGCGACCCACCTTATCCTCCATACCCAACCTGCCTGCAGTTGCTGCAAGTCAATACATGTAACTGGGTTAATTCACTTTAGGTTAGAGCTCCCATAATATAGCAATCTCACCTCTGAACCCACTTGCATAGTCACAGAGATGAGCTTCTGTGGCATCTCATAGGTGAGCCAGAGCAACACATTCCTGATTGTGATAATCCTACCACCTGATCAATTTCCAGCAGGTTTAATCACTTATTTTCATAATGAAATAAAAATTCTGGAACGCATCCCACAGGTGTGAGAGGCATGGTAGGGGAGAGGCTGGTGTGTGCTGTTATTTCCCCTCAGCAGAACTGTTCTGCCAAGCCTGTGGGGTGTAGGTGGAGTGTGCAGAAGGCACTTCATGTTTCCACACAGGGCACAGAGGACGGGAGGCTGCCATGGGCAGGATCATGTTGATGTGTCTGATGAGAGAAGAGTTAGGAATGAACAGTGAGGGTCCGATGTAGGTTGACTATACTCACCAAAGGTGTTGAGTGTTAGAGACTGTAAAGGTCAGTTCGTCTGTAAGGTGGGCATTTGTTAGGATAACACACTGACCAGTGCTGCACCCCAACACTACCAGAACATGAGCGTCCAGCATTCCACTCTCACCTGGTCCTCCTTTCCTCCTTTCCCATCCTTTGCCCTCCCTCCTGATCTCAACCACCCATGACCTTCTTATCCTGATGCTCATCAGGCCTCTACTTGGAGGGTTAGTAGATATTTTATACATTGTGCATTTTCAGTCACATCTTTTGTTCAACTCTCTATATTTATTCAATTGCTCCACGATGTTGTGTAAATCAGGCCCACGTGGGATTCATTCTGAGCAATTTCCCAGGGATGAAACATCTTGACTTTTTCTCTGTCCACCTGTTAGTGGAAATTCAAATTGTTGCAACTCTGTGACTGAGGAAGCTGCTGGTCAGCACAAACATGAGGAGGACTGATAAGAATTGTTCTTGTTCTTACAACAAACCCCTTGAGACAGCAGGAGACCTGGCCTAGAATCACCAGGTACCATCAACTGTGCAGGGAGGTGGGACCAGAAGTAGCCTGCAGACCCCTGCTGTGGTTAGCAGGGGAGGGGTCATGAAGCTCCTGAGATAATGCAGGAATGTTTGTAGGTGAGATGTTTAGATCATGAGGCTGATGCCCACTGGGTGGACTGATCTACCTGAAGGAATGGCAGCCTGAAGGGACTGCCTGGTGGTACCTGAAGGGGAGGGTCATGGTATGAGTGGTGGGTCACTTGGACCCATGTTGGGAGCCCTTGTCCCCTCTCTCTGGAATCTTGGCTGCACCATCTGATCCTGGATAGCATGGGCTGAGCAGGTCTCCTCAGTACACCCTCTGCCACGAGGTCCCTGCAGCTCCTCAGGCCCACAGCAAGGGAGCCGGCTGAACATGGAATGGGGCTCTGAACCCAGAGTCCAAAATAAGCTTTCCCTCTTCCAGATTGTTCTGGTTAGTTCTTTTTCTCACATCAACAGTCTCTTGACTAACACAGGAGTTAGTATGGGGAGGTGTGGACCTAGCTGTGCCTAACCTGACCATGTGGCTCAGAAACATTTGGAGCTTGTTTTGGGAGGTGTCTGGGAAGTTTGAAGACTGGAGAAGGCTTTGAGTGTGGTAAGAAGAGATAGGGAGCAATGCTCCTGGGCACCATGAAAACCTGAGTGCTGATAGGAATGTGGACAGTAGGGACTGTGCTCAAAGCCATTCAGAGGGAACAGGCAGGTGGGGACATGGGGCTGAAGGCCATCCATGTCACATTCTGAAAGGAGCTTGTCCTCCTTCCCTAAGTCCTGAGACATTCTGTGAGGCAGAATTCAGATGTTATAGACTAATTAATGTGACAGAGGTAATTTCAAAGCAGCTCAGCATTCCAGCAGGATCATGGCCTTGGCTGTCAGTTTGTAACCAGGTGTCCTCTGGGAATTGGGAACATCTAGCACAGGGAAGAACCCTTTGACAGAGTGGGCATAGAAAAGGTAATCCTAGTTAGGTGTGATGTGTGATTGTTGAAGTGGTCACCACTACTCAAGGAAAATTAAATACTTTGCACCTCGGTAATCAGCAATAAGACACTCGTGGCAGGATCAAGGACCTAGAAGAGAAAAGTCGTCTAAGAGATTAGAGGGAATCCACCTCACACATGGGTGCCTGGAAAATTTTTCCTAAAGATTAATTTTTCTGTCCTCAGTCACAGATGCCCTCAGAGTCCACTGCTGCCATGGCTTAAGGGGATTATCCACCTTTGATTTTAGGGCAGGTCTTAGTGTAGAAAATGTGGTGCTGGTTCTGCAGATGCAGCATGCTGGAATCAGGGTCATCAAGGCTCACCTGGGAGGCCAGGTAAAGCACAGCAGGACTTGAATCTCTCCAGGCTGCCTGAGAGGGAGATGTGGGAATCTGTGAAAAGTAAACCACTCAGCAGTGGAGATTCTGGGATTAGGAGATGCCAGTAATGAGCAGAATCTGCTGGGAAGCTGATAGATATGGACCTAGTCAAGCAGATATAGAGGACCTGACCTTGTGACCATTGGGGCCACATCCCCAGGCCCTGAGCAGTAAGCGTGATGCCCCATGTGCTGGGGCTGCACATGGAGGTGCAGGACTCGTGTCTGCCTGCTGCCTTTCAGTCTGGACTTGTTTGCATCCCATCTTCCTGTGCTCTGTTTGCCCTTCTGGGATGATATTACTTCCTCTGCACAACAATGAATTGACCATATATCACTTCCTTTTGATTTGACAGGAGCTCACAGGACAGGGTTTGCCTTGAATCTGAGAGGAGAATTTGGACGTGCATTATGGGCAGTGGTAGAACTCTGGAGACCATGGGGCCTCTGCAGACAAACTAAATGCATTTTGTACTTTGAGATTGACATGTGGTTTGGGGACCAGGTGCAGGAAATGATGGTTTGGATTCTGGGTTTCCCCAAAGTCTCTTGTGCCACTAGGATAATCTTGAGAGATGAAGTGATGGCATTATGATGGCTGTACCCTTATTAGGGGACTCACGTGATGGGGTAGGGATTTGAGGGGACTTAGTGGTGACTATAGGCAGGTGGGGCATAGCTAGGGGATGAAGCTCCTGAGGGCGTGGCCTGAAAGGCTGTGTCTCATGTGTGGCCCCTTCCCCTTGCTCTCTGTGCTTCCAGGCACCATGAGCTGAGCAGCTATTCCCCACCACACATTTCTGTCCCAAGGTCCCACCATCATCTTGGACCAGAACAATGGGGAAAGCTGACCCTAGACTGAGTCCCTGAAGTTGTGAGCTCATATTAGGTTTTCTGATTACAGTTGCTCTTGTGGGGTGTTTTTTAACAGTGACCTAAAACCACTTCTGCTATTACTAAACATCCAGAAATCTGAAGCACCAGGATTTGAATACGTGGTTCACAGATGAGTCTTTGTCCTTTCTGGCCTATAGGACAAAATCCCTCGAGTGGTACAATACTATTGTCTCCCCTAAGTTTCTCATGTTTCTGAGGCTGAGCAGGCTGAGAAGCAGCCTGGGCAGGTGAGCTGTGGGCTAGGGCTGGCTCCATCTTCCCACAGTGCTCTGTTGCTGCAAGCTCCCAGGACAGAAGAGTCTTGAATTCTTTAAACGGTGAGGGACAATGTCAAGTCCACCCCTCAAGGCCCTTGCTGTGGCACTTATCCTATGGAGGAGGTGACAGCCCTCCTGGGTTGATCATTACCCAGCATGCCCCTCTCAGTGGTGGAGATGAGGTCTAAGTGCCAGCACATGAATGAGAAGTGGTCCCTGTCTTCCACCCCCCAGATGCAATCATCACCCCTCCTGATGTGCTAAATGCATGTCTTCCTCCCCAAGGCCACAGCCTGGTCACTCATGGCAGCAGCGATTGTGGAGTCTGGGTCCATGTCCAATCCATCCATCATCTGGGTCAGATGTGGGTGTGACACTGGGGTCATGCTCCTCAGTTTGAAGTGTGATTCAGGCACACTCTGTGCTCCAGACACAGTCCTGACCCCAGCATAGGGTCAGCACTCCACTCCTACCATGAGATAGGACCACAGTCCAATGCCAGCTGGACCAGCATCAATCTCAGGACCCCAGAAGGACCTGTGGATGTGACACTGGCCATCCCTCCTCATTGGGCATGTGCTGGGCTCAGACTCCAGCAGCCCACCATGTGCCTTTCTGGGGTAGACAAGGTGGAGCTCCTCCTACCTACGATGATGTCCCTTCATTTTCCCAGGCTGGCTCTGCAAGCTGGTGGCTCTGCAGGCCTGGGAGGCAGGGAAGTGCCCCCTCACAGCTCCCCACTGCAATCCTCCTGGGGGAGCTCAATGTCCCTTGGGACCCAGTCCTGTTGAGCATGACCCCAAGCAGGATCCCTGCAGGGACATGTCCTCTGCAGGACTCTGCCTGTGCTTGAAGTTCTCTGGATTTCTTTGAGGACTATGTGACACTGACAGCCCCATGGATCCTGGACTCTTCTTGTCACTGTGAGCAGCACATTGACACCATGAGTAGGCAGACACCAGGCCATCTGGAGGGTCAGGCACTGAGGCCCACACTGCTCCTGGACACACTGAGCCATAGATGCTGTAACTACATAATAAACTACTCATCTCTGGCAAGAAAGAGCCAAAGCCAAGGTCCTGTGGTAGATGATGCTCTCCCATGGACAGTGGATGGTGCCATGCACACACTGTCCAGTCAAACTGCCCTGTGAGATGAGCATCCAAGTCTGCAGGAGAGCACCACCAAGTCCTGCAGCTTAGGACTGGAGAAAAAGCTTTGCCTGTGGGCCAGGACAAGGGGACATAACCCAGGGCAAGGGGCAGACACACTGGCTGGACACGCCTGTCCTGAGAAGCACAGAGCTGCTGACTGGGAGCACTCAGGCCCACCAGGGAAGCCAGGGTCCCTGCATTCTCCCTCGCCTTTGAGGGCTACAGGACCCTGTGGGTTAAACATCCATTTAAGGCATTGGATTCCTGGCTCACACCTGAAAATTCACTGTCAGATTAAGTCATTTCAAAATTCATTCTATTTTGTTCAGAAAAATTGTGGCCTTGACCTTCAAATGGAAAACTGTGATCAGGTTACAGTCGAGATTTCTGAGATTGGATTTCTTTCACTCTTACTTTGTTTCAGCACCTGTGAGATTGCACAGCCTCCACACACCCAGGTCCCTGGGAGGCTGCCTCAGTGCATCAGGAAGCTGCAGAGGCCCTGCTCTTACCTCCCTGTGACCCAGTGGTGCAGGACAGAGCAGGTGGAGGGAGGGAGTGCCCTTCCTACCCACCAGACAGAGCAGCTGAGTGACAGGCAGGACCTCTGCTGCAGCCTCACTCAGGGGGGCTCTCGTGCAGCTGCTGCCACTGCCCCTGCCACACAAGCAGCTGCCAATCACCTTAACCCCTGACTGGTCATGTGCTGGTGGAGCAACTGAGCCCAACAGGCTTAGCATACTGTGGGACCTTCTAGGAAACAGGCCACAGCATTTCCTGGGGACAGAGCAGAGCCAGCAGGGCCTCCTCACCCAGCCTCCTGCTGCACAGAGCCATGCAGAGACCCACCCATGGGTCCTGTGAGGCAGCTGGCTGTCTGCTCCCTTCAGCATCACTACCCAGCCCTATGCTCTGTCAGGGAGGACTGTCCATCAACCTGCAGACACAGGAAGCAGCTGCCCATAAGGCCACACTTGTACAAATTGAGGGAAGAGCCCTGGGCCCTGCCTGAGTGGCAGGGCATGCTGAGAGCAGGGCAGGCTATGAGGGGCCATGCTGTAAATGATGTGGGCCAGCTCTAAAGGTTAAGTTGGTGACCAAGGAAAGAGGCAAGCACCCAGGATGGTGTACAGCAGGAAGTGACTTCTTTGGAAAGCCAGTTCAGTTCATCATCTACTCCAGGGTTATGTCAGGGTACATTAGTGCTGATATCTTTGTGCATGTGCGGATCTCATAACTTCCTTGCTTCTCAGAATCCACTAGTACCAAATGTTTTTATAACACCATAACATCTCCAAGGCTTAAGGATGGAGGAGCTGCAGAATATTTGTAAGAAAGACACACACAGTGCCTTCATCATCCAGAGGAGAGAGATCAGTCAAAGGACTTACACTCCTCTGTACTTTCTCATGGTCTGAACCTCTACAGCACACACCTTCCCAGGACCCCAGGGAGCATGGCTGGAGCCCTGTAACCCCAAAGAGGATTCCCAGGGCAGCCGTGCAGGCCCTGAGCAGCCCCTGCACAGAGTCCCTGAGGAGGTGCAAAGGCAGCCCTGGGCTGCTGATGGCATCTTACACCTGTCCCCAGGGGCACCTGCCCCAAGCTGTTCACAGACACAGACAGTCCCCTCTCCTGACACAGGGCCTGCTGCACTGTTCACCTGGGCCTGTTGGCAGTGCCCACCCCAGGCAGCCCTTGGGAACTGATGACACTGTCCTCTGATGCTCTGCCAGCAGCACCTCACCTGTCCAGGCTGCCAGAGTGGCCCCAGCACCATGCAGCCCACAGCACTGTGAGGCCCAGCTGCTCCAGGAACACCTCTCCAAGGTACTGTGAGTGCCCTCCTCAGGTAGGAAAGGAGAACAAGGAGCCTATGGGACCCTTCAGACACCATTGAGCAAGGAACTATTGACATTATGTATGATGCGAGGGAGAAGCAGAATGAAAGGTATAACACCTGCTCAACCAGGTGTGTCTGAGGCCTGAGGAGCAGCATGGTCATGAGGCCACCTGCACAGGATTCCCTGACCACATGGGACATGCAGGAGCAGATGCATGATTTCCAGACCTGTGCAACCTGCCAAGCTGAGCCTAGGAGCAGCAGGCAGCCTGAGCAGAGCAGTGACGGACACCAAGGTCACATCATGAGTCACAACCCAGGGAAGTCAAGGCCCAGGGTAGTTGCTACACATCATGCTTCAGAGCTCTCCCTGGTAGCCACTGTGGGGATCTTGAGGTGTCCCTGAATTCTCTGCTTCTGTGGAAACTCCCCAGACTGGACCTCACAGTGGACTGTCATGGAGAAGTCCATCTTGGTTCTGCAGGAAGGTCCTAACAGTGCTGAGAGCAGGACAGTGCCCAGGATCCCACTACCCTGGACACCTCCTCCTCTTCCTCTGGCTGCAGAAGGGCTCTCCTCCCTGGAGGGAAGCAGGCTCCCTGAGCTCTGGCTGTGCACACTTGTGACATGGGCCCTGCTGCCTGTGCTGGACTGTGGAGCTCTCCTGAGCTTCTGTGACCTGACAAGGTCAGATATTGTGGTGATAGTTGGCCTCAGGGGAAGGAGATGGGATCAGGCCTCCCTCAGTGGTCCTTGGTGATGGCCTTATCTGTGAGCTGTGTGTGTCCTAGAGTGAGCTTTGTCCTGACCCTTCTGTCCATTCTATCTAACTCTGAGTGCAGAGGAGCAATTCTACCCTGTGACTGAGTGGGTGTCTCAGCACGTGCCGTGCCCACTTCTGCAGAGGGCTCTGGAGACCTGCTGTGAAGACACTCCCAGGAGCAGGTGTGGCCTCACACTGTCCTGTGCCTGGTGACCTCTGCTTTGTTGCAGTGGTGACCCCTACATTTAGAAATGGAAGCAGATTGAGCCAGTGCCCCACAACAATGGCCAAATGGTTTCTGTGTTATGGGGATACTAATTCACAATAAGGGGGAGGTGGGGAAGAATAGAGATACTTTGCACTTGGCAGAGGGGAGTGAAGGGAGGGGGGGCATTTGGTAGGAAGGAAAGTGAAAAGATTAGGAGGCTATTCCCCCATGAGCATGCATGCCTACATCACTGGTGTGGTTCTACATCATGTGCAGCCAGAAGAATGAGAAGGCTTATTCCATTTATACAACATGTGTCCCAGGTCATCTAATATCATGTACCACTAATCAGAAGAAATTTCATAAATGGAGAAATAAAGAAGTGGAAGAATAAGGTACAGAATCCTAAATGTGTGATGCTTTTCTATGGAAAAATGGTAAAAGCAAGTAAGCAGCAGGCTTATAAAAGTCACCAGACAAAGCCTTAGTCTCCTCCTGAATTACGGGATCCAGTGCTTTGGGGTTCTGAATACCCTGAATATGCAGTGAGCCTCAAAACCAGAGAAACAGAAAGTTTATTGAAATATTTCAAAGGTAGAACAAACCATAAATTAGAGAGATTTCCTGCCTAGGAACAGGAAGATAGAGTTGAAGGCTCAAACCAAACAGGAAAATAGCCCCCAACACCCTCTGGACCTGCTCCTGGGTGACCCTGAGCTCCCTGTGTGCTGAGCGCCCCCTGCTGGCCCTGGGTGCCCTGCAGGGAGGTTTGTGTCTGGGCTCACACTGAGGTCCCCTCACTGCAACTCTCTGGCACAGTGATAGGTGGCCGTGTCCTCGGCTCTCAGAGTGCTCATTTGCAGGTATAGTGTGATCTTGGAATCGTTTCTGGAGATGGTGAATCTGCCCTTCATGGAATCAGCATAATTCATGGAACTACTACTGCTCCTGTTGTGGGAGACCTACTCCAGCCCCTTCCCTGAAGTCTGGAGGACGCAGTCCATCCAGCAGTCACTGAAGGTGAATCCAGAGGCTGCAAAGAACAGTCGCAGGGACCCCCCAGGCTGCACCAGGCCTTCCCCAGACTCCACCAGCTGCACGTCACACTGCACACCTGCAAACACAGAGGCAGCCTGGTCAGGACACTCTCACTCACCCACTCTGTCTCTCACTCCTGTCCACTCACACACTCAGGATCTCTGTTCTCCATTAATCACCTTTGAAAACAGCCACAAGGAAAACCCAGCTGAGCACACAGTCCATGGTGGGCAGCCTGTGGTCAGTCCTGACCCCTGAGTGGGATGAGCTGGGAGTCCAGGGCTGGGCTCCTGTGCAGAGCTGCAGGGTCAGGGTGGGCTGGTCTTCATGAGCAGAGGGAGGCCCTATTTGCAAGTCCCCCTGCTGTATGGCAGCTCTGGGTGGAGGCCCAGGTAGAGCAGCAGTGAGAGCAGATGGGAGTGTATTGGGCTGGCATTCTTCCCATAGCCTCAGGGACAGGGTGATCAGCTGATTCTCTCCATGCATCTGCTTATGCATCATCTCTGGATATATATCCTCTGTCTGCCATTTATCATCATCGTTTTTCCAAGTACACCATATTCCTAGGACTTCCATTGTTCTTAATCAACACTGACATGCACTTTCGTTCCCTGTACCTCCTGCCAGGGAATGTGGTGAAGGAGAGTGCTGGTAATTCACAGGTGGTCAAGGACAGGAAAGGCTTTGATTATAGGGCCAGTGTTGCCCTAGCCTTAGGGATGTGATGACCAATTGATCCTATCTGTGTATGTGTCTGTGTATCCATCCTCTATGAATATCTCTCCTGCTGTCTGCCATCAGTTTTCGTCCCTTATCCCATGACCACCATATTCCCAGGACCTTCCATTGTTCTTCATCTCCACTGACATCACTGAACCTCATTTCCCCAGAAGCTCATATTTGTTTTTTTTTTTCCCATTTCACTTTTCCTTTTATTTTCTCCCTCTTGGGAGCATACCTGCTCAAAAGTTATCTATATTGTCTAAATTGTCCAATTCTTTCATTTATTTATTTATTTATTTATTTAATTTTGATTCATCGAACACAAATGGAGTACAGCTGTTGTTTCTCTGGTTGTACACAAAGTAGAGTCACACCATCTGTGCATTCATACATTTACACAGGGTAATGATGTCTGTCACACATTCTGTTATTATTACCCCCCACCCCGACCCCACCCCTCCCTTCCCTCACTGCTATCTATCCTTTCTCCATTCTTGCTACCTTTCCACCCCACATTATGCACAATCATTTACATATCAGAGAGATCATTTGGCCTTTAAATTTTCCAACTCGGTTCATGTAACCCTTATCTCAGTTCAGCCCTGGGTTATTGCTCATGGAACAGTGTGAGTGTCCCTTCACCTGGAGTCTCTCCCTGACCAGTGCACTCCCGAGGTGAGTGGCATGGGACTCTCAGGCCAGCCTGCTGTATGGGTCATGTGTGGACAGGGTAGACATTCTGTTTTCATGGGCATCCTTCCCAGAATTTGAGAAGTGACCCATAGTTCCTAGAGCATTGCTTACCTGGGTACACCTGAGTGACAGCAGGTCTTCCCTGCACTTCAGGGCTCTCACCAGAGAACCGACCCATGTGAAGAACTTAAACACTGCCTGATGCTGTGATCAGGGCAGCTAGTGTACCTCTGTAAGTTAATGGAGGACTAGAAACATGGTCTTCAAGAGCATCCTAATGTTCCTAGACTGTTTCTTACTCACATGCTACAACAAGTGATCCTCACCTCAGAGCAACAAAGAATAGTTTCCTCTCTTTTGCTTGAGAGGAATCACAGGACTCTTTGCATCAGTCACACAGTGCCTGGTTTGCAGAAGGAACAGATGCACCATTGATAGAAGCTTTCAACCCCAGGAAAGAGGGCTGAGAACTACTATCTGAGTCCCAGTGTCCATGAATCCAGAACTCTGTCCAGGTAGCATTCCTTGGGGTGGTGGAGAAAAGAGCACAGCTCCAGGCCACCCACTGTGGGATCTGATCCCTGGCTGCCTCTCTCTGTTCCTCAATGTGTAGAAGGAGACTGGGAGCTCAGCAGGGCTTGGGAATGTCATGCAGGGGACATAACTGTTTGCTCTTCCTAGAGTTTATTCCATTCTAACAAAAATCACCCAGAAACAAGGAAGTTCTAATAGGACTGTGATCTCAGAACTTAACTGTGCACAGAATCGACTGACCTCCTGACCAACAGTGGACCTGTGAGCTAGAGGACATCTGATTCTGCTCATCCAGGGGGAGAGAGCTTATCCGAATGTTGCTCTGTTGACAGAAAGAAAGATACAAAAGAGGACCTTTGACATGTACAGGGATTGTCAAGGCCATCGTGAAAGGAGTTGCACAGTCTTTATGCTAAAGTGGCAGAGGAGAGGGACAAGAGAGGGAAGATTGTGTAAAGTGATGACAATTTTCAAATGACACAAATATTTGAAAATCCCCTACTTAGAAATTACCCACTGGTGACAGTGCC
>JAJEJO010004962.1:269021-354733 GCA_020662805.1 Glaucomys volans | reverse complement strand
GAGTCATGGCTTCACCAAGTACAGCACTTTATTTGTTTTTCAGGTAAGAGTTGATTTGTCCAAAGCACATTACCAGTGATGGTGTAGCTGGATCATGGGTCCTTCTTATGTTGCAGAAACACAGCATTTGGAAATACATCTGCCTCACACCCTACCAAGAAGCAACAGCCCTTCATGGACTTTCATGGAGGCTGGTCTCTGGAATTTGAACTGCACAGAAAAAAAAGAGAATTGAGGGAGGTAGTTCTTTCATTCAGCATTCTCGGTGCAGAGGTGTCTGGTCTAGCATATAATGAAGGCATCTAAGGAAGTAAGAAGCATTCTGGTTGTTATATGAGTGTCAGCTTGACAGAAATAAATGATTGACTTGGTTTAGAGATAAAGGTATTGGGGCTGAGAAAGTGGGTTATGACTTAGACGTGAGGTGTCCTCCAAAAGCTCATGTGAGAGACAATGCAAGACAGTTTAGAGATTAAGTGATTGAGTTAGGAGAGCCTTAGCCTAATCAGTGCATTAATCCACTTGAATGGATTAACTGGGGGAAAACTAACTGTAGACAGGTAGAGTGAGGCTGGAGGAAGTAGGTGGGTGGGGGTGTGCTTTTGGGGTATATATTTTTTCTCTGGTGAGCTAAGCTTAGTGTCTCTCTGCATTCTGTTTGTCACATCCTGAGTTGCTTTCCTCCTCATGCCCTTCTGCCTTAATGTTCTGCCTCACCTCTGGCACAGAGCAATGGAGTTGGCCATCAATGGACTGAGACCTCTGAAACTGTGAGCCCCAACTCCCCCCAAATTTTCCTCCTCTAAATTTCTTCTTGTCAGGTCTTTCAGTCATAGTAGCAAAAAAGTCAACTAAAACAAAACTGACAAACCAAAGATTGCCCCTTTGACTTGGTGAGATGCTTAGATGGGGCCTTGGAATCCTAGTATCTCACACCTTGTTTCTCACCTCCAAAACACAGGGAAGATTTTCTGCAATCTGCTTTAACACCAGAACCAAAAAGTGACTACATTTGCTTTTCTTAGCATCCTGAATTCACACTTTCTGTGGCAGAAGAGATGATAAGGAGTATATGCACACTCAGATGGGCTTCCTCACGAGATAATATCTGTCCCTGAGGCCCATTCAAATTCCGAAGACAATGTTTCACAAGTGAATTTCTGTTTCTGCATGCATTTATTCTCTTTAATCATTGCTTACTGTGTCTCTAAGATTGCCTACGGTCATCTCCCCACTTCTCTTCTTCCCTGTTAGTGGGTTACTTAAGCCTCAGTATCACATCTGCTTTTGAGACTCACATCTGCTTTTGGCATGGCCTCATTTTTTAGCACATTAATAGTTGAGTATCCCCCTTCCCAACATGTAATCTTTGTTTAATCCACTTTTCGTCACTTTCAAAATACCTGAGAAGAACAATGTAAAGAGGAGAGATTCATTTTGGCTCATGATTTCAGAGGTTTCAGCTCATGGTCAGGTGGCTCCATTGCTTTGGGCCTGAGGTGAAGCAGAACATCATGGCAGAAGGGGTATGGTGGAGGAAAACTGCTCATCTCATAGCAACAGGGAAACAGAGAGAGAAGAAGGGTGCAGAGACATGATACAGTCCCTAAGGACACACCCCCAAGGATTCACTCTTTCTAAATAGGTTCTACTTCCTGAGCTCTACCAACTCCCAATAGTCATATGGCCATTAATCCCTTAATGAAGTAATCCCCTGATGAAGTCAGAGCCCTCATGCTCAATCACCCTCCACCCCCAACTTGTATCTCTCTACATTGCTGCATTGGGAACCAAAGTTTCAACCCATTCATATTTGAGGAACATTTCATGCCCAAATCATAACATTTCACCCTAGTTCATGTTCATTTCATGAACAAGTACATTTAGTCCATTTCCAAGTGTCCCTATAGTTTTAATGGTTTCTGTATTGCTCAAAAGTCCAAGCCCAAAGTCTCCTCTCAGACTCAAGGCAGCTCTTAGCTGTGAACTCTATAAAAATAATAAAGTATGATTCACATTCCTAACATACAATGGTGAGACACAAAAGTGATCGTTTCCATTTCAAAAGGGAGGAATGTTGACATAGAAAGAAATGATGGGGCCAAAGCAAGACTGAAACTCAGCTGGGAAATCACTAAATCCTATAGCTCCATGTCAGACATCCAGGATGTGTGATAGTAAAATGTAAATTTCAAAGAGCTTGGGCAACTCCACCTATATGGCCTTGCTGGTTGCAGGGCACAGGGCCTCTCTGTTGGGCTGATATTTCTTGCTGCCTACAGCTTTCCTGAGCAGATGTTCCACGTTTTTGGCATCTTTAACTCCCTGGGGTCTCCATGGCAGTTTGGTTTTACTCTCACAGTCTCAAACATGACCCACTAAGGGACTGCCCACATGGATTCCAATCCTGTCACACACTGCCTGGAACCAGGCTTTCCTTTGAAATGTTAGTGGAAGCCTCTTAGACCCCACAACTCTTGAATTCTGCATTCCTGCCAAACCAGCACCACCTGGATGATGCCAAGGTTTGCTACCAGTGGAAGTAGTAGCCAAGACCCCTTGGATCATGACTGTGTGATCTCTGAGTGTGTGGATGCTGAATATAGGGAAAGGCATACCAAGAAGACAATTCTCTAGGTGACCCTCTGCACATAGGGCACTCCAGTCTCTCTTCTCAACCATAATCTTTTGAAAGAATTTACACTTTTATACCTTTGAGCTGGGATGGGTGGGATCCAACTGATTCTTAATATGCCATTGAGGCATCTTATTGTCCTAGTGCATAGTACTTAGATTCTCCTTAGTAGTGGTAATCTCTTCAGTGTCAATGTCCTTGGCCCCAATTGGGTGTGTGCTTTTCTGACCAAACTGAAAGTTGTTCAAACTTTTCTGTTCAACTTCTTGCTCTCTTTTCTCGTTGTAAATGTGACTCAAATTTGTCAGCAATACACATGCTCCTGCCTGAATGCTATGTTGCCTGGAAATATTCTCCATCAAATTAAATAGTTCATCACCTTTAAACTCAGACTCTCACAAAATCTCAGTGCATGGACAAAATGTAGACAAGTTCTTTGCCACATGTAGACATTTACCAATAGTGTCCTCATTCCCATGTGGGAACTCATCACCACTGTCTTTACTGTCTGTATCCTTATCAGCATTCTGGTCTTCTGAGTTCATACCAGAATTGTCTATTAAGCTCTGCTTGTAACTTTCCAGGGGGTTTCTAGCCTGTATCACCAATCTTTCAAACTCCTCTTGCAAACCAGTTCCAAGGGCTCTGAACCACATGGTCAAGTATAACCACAACAATTTGGCACTAATTTTCTATGATAGTCAACTTTTTGTCAGTGTGATGAAATACCTGGGGAAAATGAACTTAGAGGATAAAACATGTATTCTGTCTTACAGCTCAAGAGGTTTTTGTGTGTGGTTGACTGATTCTATTTCTTCTGGGCCTGTGGTAAGGCAGTACATCATCGTGGAAGGGCATGGTGAGGAGAAGACTTCACCACATTACAGATGGAAAGTTCATAATGGGGGATGGGGAGGGGAGAAAGGGATAAAGAGAGAGAGAGCGAGAGAGAGGGAGAGAGAGGCCAAGATAGAGTCCCCAAGGGTGTGCATCCAAAGACCCACTCCCTCCTGCTAGATACTATCTCCTCCAGTTTCCACCACCTCCCAATATTTCATTCCCAATTATGAATCCATCTGTGGACTAATCCATTTACCAAGTCAGAGCCCTCATGATCCAATCAATTCCTGAAAGATCCATATTTGAACATGGCTGCATTGGGGATCAAGCCTTCAAAACATGAGATTTGGGGGACATTTGAGGTGGAAGCCATAACACTATTGCTAGTTTATTTCATAGACTCAAGTTATTAAACATTCACAGAGAAAAAGATTAAAAGCTCCCCACAACAAAAAAGGCCAAATCTGTCTGTCTTTCTGTCTCTCTCTCTCTCTCACTCACATACACACACACACACACACACACACACACACGAAAGTAACAAAGATTTCTGAGCTAGAAAATCCTCAACCCTCTATCCCTCCAGAATGGACCCCTTCATATGATTCCAATTCCCACTCAATCTCAACCTAGTTCATAGAGTTTGAGGTTAAATGCTTATCAACTTGCAACCACCTGGCACATAGAAGCTTGCCAAGCAAAGCTGACTGTTGTTATTCTTTTCAGTCATCAAACTAAAAATAATGCTTCCTCCAAAACAGTTACCTCCTATGTCTTTTCAAACAAAAGCAGGAAAAGAGCAGCTGCAAGAAGTTTTCCTCTTAGAAATATTTCCTGGATGTTATGGGGCGAAACTTAACAGACCGTTTACCACTGAGAAGTCCAAATTTGAGAGTCTTTATTAAGCCAGCTGGCTGACTGTCTCACACAATGCCCCAAAATGGCTACTGGGAGAACAGCCCCAACCATAGGGTTGCAGGAGTTCTTATACTAAAAATCATATTAATCATAAGTGTCTGTTGCTATGATTCGAAATTGCAACTTACATCATGAAATCATCAGCAGAGGAGGAAATGGGTCAAAATGACCCTTACCTAGGTACAAACTAAAGAACGGTTGCTAATGATTACTAACATAGGAATCAAAAGAGAACAATTTTTATCATATAAGAATCATCATTTCGCATTGTTAAACATATCATGCTAAGTGACTGATGGTGGGTACAGAGATGGAGTATTCCCATGGGAAAAGCTAAGCAATTGTTGATGGGTACAGAAGTGGGGTGTTCCCATGGGAGAAACTTATTTCCTACATAACATGGAGTCTCAGAGCAAAATGGAGTCTGTTTAGTCGTTGCCCATATAGCCTGACCTGTGACATTTCTATGGAGCCAAGTTTGTTAGCCCATCACATTGGACACACTGCCTGTTGGGAACAGTTCCTTCTGAATCCCTCCTGCCCGGCTCATCTTCTCCTCCAGTCCTCACCAATTCCATAAGCTTCTACAGAGGTCTCCTTGAGGTTGTCAGAAAGCTAGACATAAGTAAAAGTTGCTGAATTAATAAGACAGGCTTAATCCTGTATTCAGCAAATGTTTAGGCTATGAGGAAGTACCAAATATAAATAAATTAGAAAACCTCTCATATTTGAGAGTAAAGTGTATTTAGAATTCTTATGGATAGAGAACAACTGGGCTGTCCATTTCCCAAAGCACTAGACAGCATGCAGAGCAGGGAGGACATGTTGCCCTAGGCCTTGCTCTGAATCTGTCATTGGTTCTGGTTCTGTGAAGATCTGACTCGGGCTGGTTTGTTATTGACCTTACTTAGTGTCTCTTTGAAATAAGCAGACCCTTGAACAACACAGAACAGAGAAACATTAAGGGGAGAGGAAAAAGCAAAGGGTGTATATGTTTGTATATTTGCATGTGTGCATGTGCACAGATAAGATAGAAAATGGGAACTGGAGAAAATGAAACTTAAAGAAATGAAATATCAGTACTAGGCTCTGAGTGCTTTCCTGGATGACCAAGACCATTTCTGCAAGACACTGACCAGTTGTGAGAAGCCACTTCACCTCTGTGAACCTGTTTTCTAGGCTGATAAAAAGGTGATTTGGAATAGCTCAGCAGATCTCAACCCTCACTACACATTAGAGTCATGTGCAGGGAAGTCTTACAATTATTCCTACTGGGCCCTTTCCAAGACCAATCGAACTCCTGTCTGGATGTACGGTGGGACCCCACACTCAGGTGATTGATTTAGCTGCACACTGGGCTCAGATCAGGGCTTCAGCGATCCCTGGTATCTATTGTATGTCTGAAATGGTCTTGTTCAGTGGTGCGGAACCCAATCCCTGGCCCCACTTCCCTTTCTTTGAGGTCAGTATCCAGTGGCTTCAATACTCTGTGCTGTTGCCCTGCTGACACAGTGGCCAAGGAACTCATTCTCTTCTTGATCCATAGGATGGCAATTCTGAGTGGTATACAATAATAATAATTTATTATCATTATTTTATTATGTAATTATAACTTTTATCATAACACTAATAATTGTTATTATATGGAGAGACACTATTTTTTGCTAAAATGTCTCAAATATTCAATTGCAGACTGGGGAATGTGTACCACACAAAATTCCCCTACCATTCCTAAGGCCACACCTTGTGGTCTAAAGTCTCTCATGAGTGTGCTAAAGGCCATGTAGGATAGGGAACAGTGCCAGGGCTGCCTGTTGAATGCTGGGGTCTCCTGGGTGTCAGGGTACATGCCTGTAATTCTAGCTATTTGGGAGACTAAAGCAGGAGCATCGCAAGTTTGAGGTCAGCCTAGTGAGACAAAAAATGTTTTTAAAGTGCCAGGGACATCACTCAGTGGGAGAGTGCTTGCCTAGCATGTGCAAACCCCAGCACCACACACACACACACACACACACACACACACACACACAAATTTCTTGTTAGACTCAAATTCAACCCTTAGGTCATGCGGCTTTCTATAGTGGACTTTTCTATATTGTTAGGCATCTTTCAAATTAGCATGCACTGCAGAAGTTGCTGTACTTGTTTGGATCAATGATAGTTAAATGAAAGCATTGCAGTATTCTTTAGAATGCACAGGATGTTTCCACTCTAGGATCACGAAGAGTAAAGGCTTCACCGAAGTCACCAATCCATATATGCTTTCTTGCATCTTTGATTTTCCTTAGAGTTTTCAGTTCACAGTTTAAGTCAGGATTAAAGCTATTTCTCCTCAAGATTTAAAATTGGGTATTGAGCATTTGGAACATTTTTGTCAACTCCACATCTTATCTTCACCTAAATTAATTCAATCAGAAGGATATTCTTAGCTTGAGCCTGCTTTTGGAAATAAGTAACTCAGTGTTTTGACTACCATGTGAAAATACGCTCACAGCTTTTGAGATTATTCTTAAATTGCTTCCAATAACATACATGAAGAAAAGACTCTGACAGCAGAAATAATTTTTGTAAAAGATCTGATGATTTTTCACACACATTTGTGTATCAAGGAACCACTCCTCCCGCCTGGAACCACAATTTGGTTTATAGCAAATAGTCAAGTAATGACAGAATTTTTAAGTCAATGTTCTACATTTCAGGCCCTTTTGAAACAATGCTAACTCACAGGAAGTGGCAGGAAGGTTCCTTTGTTCCTTCATCCAACTTCTCACAATGGTGATATTTTACATAACTGTAGTACAATATTAAAACCAGGAAAATGAACTTGACACTATGTGTGTGCTTTAAGATGAGCTCATCTTATAGATTCAGGTACTCAGGATTTCTATTTAACTGAATTCATCTATGTCTCTAAGTTTTTGCTCTCAAGTGGATATCTCCTTTTCTGAGACCAACTTCATTCTTAATGTGATTTATTCTAAATTTCACAGATATACAAAAGCAAAAAAAAAAAAACCCAAAACAAGCAAACAAACAAACAAACAAACAATCAAAAAACCTTTCAGAATGATTTTGAACAGAGTGGAGGAATCAATCTCTCTCTCTCTCTCTCTCTCTCTCTCTCTCTCTCTTCTCCCCCCACCTCTATTAAATAAGGTATATCTTGTTATAGTGATGGAGTGAAGTTTGGGTATACTAAAACTCCCTGGGAACCCTGTCTCTCTGTATGGGTTTATCCTCCATCTCATGCAAATTTTGGCTCATTTATCTCATTTTGCTTTGCATTTTTGGATATTAGTATTTGCACTTGTATCCAAACATTTTATCAAGCACATTGTCAAGCAGAGTAAAAGAATTTTAAAGCTGCTCTCATGTACCTAGCTATATGTGATGTGAGTGCGTGTGTGCATGTGCCACTGGTTACTCTTATGCCTCAGGGATCCAGGTGTAGGTCAGCCTTGCAATTCAATGGCTTGTAAAACTGAACACCTCTGTCTTTTCTAAAGACTTTGGAAGTGTTTGTATTTGCATGACTCTCTTTACTTCAGGCCTTGTAGTGGTGCATCGGTTGGTTCTATGGTTTTCTATTTCCACACAGACAGGGAATACATATATTTTTTGAAGTTACCAACCAAACATACTCAAAGAATTTGTGATCTTAGAACATCTTGCTGAATATGGATAGTTAATGGGAAAAGATTTCAGGATTTCACGTGGTCTTATTCAAGTGTTCAGTGGATGATCTTTACTATTACCATGCCAAAACTCCACCCTTGGAGAAGGCTAATGAAGTCTGTAAAAATTTTTTAAAAATGTACATGGGGAAGATGACTCCATGGACTTCTTTAACTGGACCTCTTTGATTTTTCCTTCTTTTGAGTTTTGGGCATTGGGAAGCAACACTCAGAAATTAGAATGCAGAAGGAGAATGTCCTGGTATTTATTCTCAAGCTCCCTTTGGGCTGTGCCTTGCCTTTCGGTGCTTGAGTTTTCCACCAATGGTCTCTTGCAGAATCCCTTTTCCACAGCTATGGCTAAGCACCTCTCCAAGTCTGGTGACTGCTCCCTCTTCTTGCCCTGGTAGACCAAGGGCCATTATGTTACTGTATGTTGTCATGTTAGCGCCCCCCCCATCTATCCAGCATCAATGTCTGTTAATTTCCTTGAACTCTGCCTACAACCATCTTAAAGGGCCTCTGCTTCTCAGTTACCTGACCAGATCGGGTGGAGGAGGGATGCCTATCAGCATCAGAACCATGAGCAGGACAGCTCTCGGGATGCGGACTGCCTAAGAATTGGTCCTTAAAGAAAGTTTTAGAATTTCAAAGTACATAGAAATAAGGCACGCAAAGCAGAGAAAGACTTTACCTCATGGTGCTGGGAGATAGTTGGTGCTCTGCAATGCTTTGGTTCAGGTTCAGGAACCTCCAAGCTTTGACCATGGAGTTCTAGGGTTCCTCAGAAAAACATGGTGCTTATATAGGGGCGGGAACCCCAGGCAATTTTTCACACCCTCAAAGTCTAATGAAATTGGCAAGTTTCCATCTTGGTGAAAATAAAACAGAGAGAGAGAAGGCTGTCACTACTTTGATTACAAACATGCATTTAGTTTGGGCAGTTAAAAGGATGTTTTTGAGACATGGTTTTGATATGGTGTGTGGGGTTGCAGTAGCCTTGGAGATAGAGGGTAACTGGATCTTATAATGATATCCAGTGTTGGAGCAAGACCAGTGGAGGATAGGGATGTCAATTCTAATGGAACATGTCAGACTTTGTTGTTGTTTGTTACTTTAACAAGTACTCAGTCAGGTGGTTCCAGAAACATCTGAAGTGGAACTTTCTTAAACCAGGGTAGGAGGTTTATGCCTAGAATAATACAGCAGAGAGCCGCCTTGGTTTGTGGAAGAATGAGTTTGCAGCTTGGGTCTTCTTTCAAGGGCTGTTGCCCCTGAGTTTGAGATATTGGTCTATTGGAAAAGTTCCATGTTGTTCACCTCCTCTAGCAGAATTTGTATTTCTGCCAACTCAGAATATACTAATGTACTTATCACTAATATACTTATCAGTGACTCAGATAACTGTGTTTGAATTGGTCAGTAGAGGAACATGTTTAGGTAGTCAGAGTACATGATGGGACCACAGGGTTACAGGGCTCCAAACACAGTGAATGTTAGCATCTAAATCTAAATTCACATATTCCTCTGAGTTGTCTGCACATTTCTTCTGTTTCTACTTTTTTTTTTAATCATCTGTTACAAAGCAACAACTACCAGGAAGTTAATCAAAACCATTCATGTTTAATGAAAATCTCCTCTAAAACCAAGACTGGTGTAATAGCCTATACAGTTAGCATGGGAATAGGAATATTTGAAAAACTGCTATTCTGAAATCTTCTTTTGACATATTACTAAGTCATCCTGTAAGTTTCTGTTTCTTCGTTATGTGGGTATTGTACCAAGATAAGCAGAAGGGCAGACGAAGAGCAGGTTTCCTTTGAGCATTTCCAGTCAGGGATATTAACTTCCTAGCTGCTACTCTATTGCTAAGTGAAACCATAGCCTGGCCATGTTGTTTTTTTCATTGTCCTGTGTTCTTAACTATTTCTGAGACTCCCTTGGGGTAAGGTGTAGTCATGAGCCTGAGTTTTAGCTATTGTGAACAATGGACAAACATTGCTGTGCCATCTCCACACCCAATTCTTAATGTATCCACACATGGTCTTCCACACTCTTTTCTCTTTTATGGGAACACCAGGAAGCAACATATTAAATGTAGTGAAGTCAAAAGTTGGAAGGAATTTTAATCCCTGAACCATTGGATAGACATTTGCCAATATGAGAAGTAAATTTCTGCATTGGTGCCCAAGTCATACATAATGCAGGGTTTTTCTGATGACAGCTTGCATTACCATAACTAATAGAGATAATTAGAAAGATTAAAATTGTGTATACTTTCTCAAATCTGTTCAAATTCAGTCTATCTACTTTTACTGGACTAGACATTAATTCTGTAATTATAAAAAGGGAGAATTAAGATACTAAGAGAAAGAGACTCATCAGAAATGTTTTCTGTGAGCTTTTAGTCCCTATGAACAGAAATGTGCATTTGGCTTAGACATTAGATGTCGCTTTTACTGTTTCAGTGTTCTTTCTGATGGTGGTAAGTTGCCTGATCTACCTTGGCCTTGCTTCATTGTAGTTTGTGGTGGGTGATAGAGGATGACTGAAGCTAGAGCTGAGTCATGGTTCCTTGGCAGCTGGCATGCCATCTCTTCCTAGTAGGGACAGACCTATGGAGGAGGAGAAAAGATGTAGGAAAAGGGACCACTTTCTCTTAGTTCTCTTCTTCCATTTCTGAATCAGGTGGGGAGCTTCTAATAGGCAAATTGAATTTTTAAGTGCAAATATTTTCTGCAAGACACTGACCTTAACCCAGTTCTGGATGAAAGAGACGGAAATAATAAATACTGAAGTGAACATTAGGAGAGCTACTTACACTGAGAGCGGTATGACTTTGGAATTTTCGTGCTTAAAAATATTGCTTGGTAGCAGAGTGTCAGGAAAACAGAGTAAGTGTTTGTCACATGATCTCCATGGCTTTTGCAGCAGTCCTGGTTCTATGAGACTCTGGCTTCACTGATTAGGTGTTCAGAATCTTGCCCAGTATGTCCTTGGCATAAACAGACCGATGAACCCCACACGACAGGGCAACATGAAGGAAAAGAAACAGCCAACACCTCTCGTAACTGTGTGTGTGTGTGTGGAAAGCAGGGATGGAAACTTATTTTTACCTTTACCAGAGTCACAAGAAAACAGGAAGCTGAAATTCTAAACCTCTGTTCTTGTGTTCTGCCGGGGTCCAGCCCAAGCACACGGATTGTGGTGCTCTCTGGTGAGTGGGATGGCATCGGCGAGGTGGAGAACAAAGCAACACAGACTCAGTGATCTGAGGCTAAGTTCTGCTCTAACTTTATTTTTTCCACACACCATTTTTGTATGTTAACTTCTAACTTGAGTACAATATCTTGAGGCCACACAAAAGGAAACTGACGCAAACTACAAAACAAAACGTATTAGCAGATTAAATATTATCAACTCTTCATAATGTTTTTAAGTATTCTTCTATATAATCTTTAACTAGTTTTACTTTCTATATTACTGGGAATATCGTGCACAGAAGCCATTTCTATGAGCAACATATAAGTTTACACTATGTGATTAATAACTAGATTAACAGGAACAATAGGAAGTTTCTTTCTGAGTTTTCTTTGGATCATTGAATAACTGAGCTGCTTTAGGCCAGTTAGGAGTGGTACACCTCCTACTTTTGCCCAGTAAGCATTAGTTGGTCTTGCCCAAGAAAGCTTTTCAGAGCAACTAAGCAAACACCAGGGCCTCACATATTTTAAATATTCTAAAAAGGGGAGATGAACTTTCCATGTACATTTTTCATTATAATATACTTGATGCCAACCAAGATATATTCTGCCAGTGGGAGATAAAGGGGGGTCTAAATCTAAGGGACCAGAAGCTTATTTCCTAGGAGGATACCATAATTTTCCATTAACCAAATAAGCATTACCTAATGCTGTCTGAATTGTTGGGACTATTTTTCTATTGTTTGTGACTTGTTTGTCTGGAGTTAAGGTAGGAACAACGTGTTTTTCTGCCCGAGGTCATCTGGGAGTAGTCACCATCTGCAGTATCATTTAACATAAGTTATTGGAAATGAGCATAGCATTCTTTCCAAGTTATACTTCTATCATCCCAGAACAAGGGCCTTTCTTCGTTATATCCAGTATGATTAGCTATTTGATTCTCATGTTCTAAATCCCCTAAGACCCTAGAATTCCCAGAAATCCAATATAATATTATTCCCAAGCATAGGCAAATTAAACAAGACAACAGGAAACAGTGGCCCCAGTTCCCAGGAAGATGAGACCTTGCAAACATCTTTATTACTCAGTGGAATCCTTGTCAAGCACTGAGGGGAACTGAAGAGGGAGCAGCAGTATTCCAACGAAAGAAAATTTAAAGTCAGACACCAAAAGCCATGCAAGAGAACTTTATTAAGTGAAGGTAAAGAGAAAGTGAGGCTCAAGCAGAGAGCACTCTCAAGAGAGAGAGTGGGCCATCTCCAAGTAGAGAACAACAGAGGAGACAACACTGTCTCCAAATTTATTACTGTTTGATGTGTACCAGGAGAAGTGGGGACTACCTGTTGTACTCTTTGCCAGTCAGGTTTTCAACTTTGCCAATCAGGTTTTCAACTCCACATCAGGAAGTGGAGTTTTTGACCTTAGTTGGTCCTCGCTGGAAATGTCATGGTGGACATCCTATTTAGGGGGGCTTCATCTCCAAGTCAATCCCATGTTAATTTGGGCACTGGAATAAGTGACTGGTCAGAAGTTACCTTAGTGCTCCGGCAGTACTGAAGGAATCTTACTTCCCAGACTAATGGAGACACCAATAGCTATAATTCTTAACTTCACATGAACCTCAGTGGACCCCATCAAGAGTTACTCCTTTTCTCTTGATGTGTTTTCCCATTAGCTCCTTTGCTTCTGTTAATTTTCTACAAATAATTCCACCCTTTGCTTTTTCATCTACTTTGGAACTAGTTTAAAAAGGACTCTAAAGGAATTTAAAGAATTTGTGACCTTACCATGCATTTCACTGCCCATTGCTAGCTACCACCTAACACCAGGATTCCTACTTGTAGAAATGAAATGTAAACAACTGAACTGTGAATCCATTATCAGCAATCCAAGACCATGTCTGCATTTGACTGACTAGGCAAGTGAGCATGATTTCACAGAAATGCTGAGTTGCTTCATCAGTACTGATGGCCAAGTTAATCTCTAGTTCAGTGGATCAGAATCTCTGAAAGTGAGATTCAGGCATCAATATTGTCAGAACTTGTTTAAGCAAAGAAACCTTAAAGTGATTGGGGGGCATGGTTTAAAACCACTAAAGTAGATATTTGCTACGTAGAATATGGTATATAGACTGGCAGCACTAGAATTAACTGAAGATTAGAAATGCAGAGTGTCAGGTCTTTCCTGACAGATTTACTGAATCAGAATCTGCCTTTGAACATGTCCAAGTGATTTGTTGGTACATTCAAGTTTAAAAGACACTTTTCCAGATGACTTCTGGGTCTCAAGGTTTATGGAAATTTCAAGATTGCTTATCTATAACAGGCTTTGTTCAAGCTGAGACCTTGAAGTGGCAGTGGAACAAAGTGGAGGAGGTGCCTGGCGAGAGCATTAGATACCCTTCACCCCCAGCTCAGCCATGTTTCTGTGTGGGTTTTATGGTGCCTCCTGCTGGGGTGGCCTGACCAATCCTTATTGCAGCTGATCCTTGTTCTAGATGTATGGTTCTCCCCTGGGGACAATTTTGCTCCCTTCATTGTGGGCATTTGGCAATACCTACAGAAATTTTTTATTTTCACAATTGGAGAGGGGATACTATAGTTATCTAGTGGGCAGAGGTCAAAGCAGATGCTAAAAATCCTGTAATGTATAGAACAGCCCCTCATAACAAAGAACCATCTGGCTCAAAATGGCTGTTACAGTTTTGACATGAGATTCCTCCTGAAAGCTCGTAATTAGGTTATGAAAGCTGTAACCTAACCAGTGGATTAATCCATTTAATTAATATCACTATACTGGGTAATAACTATAGGACAGGTAGGGAGTGTCTGGAAGAAATAGGTCACTGGGGTTATATATATATTTATATATAAATATATATATATAATATATAACTTGGGTTATATATATATATTTTTTTCCTTTTTTTTCTGGAGCTGGGGATTGAACCCAGGGCTTTGTGCTTGACAGGCAAGCACTCTACAAACTGAGCTATATCCCCAGCCAGGGGGTTTATATTTTGTTCTTAGAGTTTTGTCTTCTCTCTCTGCTTCTTGGTTGCCTTGAGCTAAGCATGCCTTTTTGCCAGGATTTCTGTTTCATCTCTGGCCCAAAGCAATGACTTTGACTGACCATAGACTGAGACCTCTAAAACCATGAACTGGAAATAAACTTTTTCCTCCTATAAGTTGTTCTCAGTCACGGTGACGAAAAGCTGACTAACACAATGGCAATAGTGCAAAAACTAAGAAACCCTACACAGGTTCTAAGAAAACTTTTTGTAATGTTGAAAATGTTCTGAACCTGTGCTGCCCAATGTGGTAGCCACTAATCACAGGTTACTACTGAGCACTGGAAATGTAACTAGTGCATCTGAGGGACTCAGTTTTAGATCTCATTAATTTAAATATAAATTTAAATTGCCACTTAGTGACTACATATTGGACAGCATAGAAAAAGACCTGCACTGTGAGATGTTTGGGGCTCTCCCATATGCCCTGATGGAAGCAGCAAATGACTTAGGAGATACCAATTTCTTGGCTATTGCTCCTAGTTCTATTTAGTTCATTAGGAAGCTGCCTGCCACGCCCACCACTATTCCCCTCAGTGCTTGACACGGTTCCACTGGGAATAATGAAGATTCTTGCACGGTCTAATCTTCTGGGATATGTGGACGTGGCATGCTCCTTCTTGTTTTTGTGTTATTCCTTATTGTATGTTTAAGTTTAAAGATTTCGGTAAAAAATCAGACATTAAGTGATTTGGAACATAAAAATAATACTGCTCAAACCTTAATTGATTTTTATATGTAATATTATTTTAAGTAACAGAAAAAATGTTGTGGGTCAGATCAATAAGAGTTATTGTCCACTGCTCTCAGTTAGCTTAACGCAGCCAGACTGCCTGGCTGCTTTAGCTCAAACCAGGATGTGTCCCCCTCTTAGTGAAACTGTTTTCACAGTTCAAGGACCACACCTGGATTACATGGGAAACTATGACCTTCCCCTAGGGAATAATCTTTAAAGCCCCTAGATATAGGTCTCCCTTTCCTTTAGATAGAAGTTATAATAGGAAATAAGAAGTGCTTTTCTTAGAGGTCATTTAACTAATTAACAAAAAGAAGTTCCACTTTATATACAATAGATAGAACAAAGGGCACTATGCTGCCTTTGAGAGAGATGCCAAGTGTGCTTGATTGATATGGCTATTTGTTATTCTTAACTCAACTTTAAACCATGATGTGCTAAAACCTATATAACTTATGAGAATGGCCTCTACTCTTATCATTCCTAGTAAGATGAAAACCAGAACCAATTAAAGGTTTTTGTGATGTTTTTCTTAGAGGAATAGGAGAAGTTATCTTATTTTGATTATACTTATGCTCATTAGATTTGCTCAGAGTTTGCAACATTTTCCCTTTCATATAAGCTCAAGAGATTGTACTCAAGGTGAACGAAAATAGTTAAATTGTGTGTGAAGTAAAGCAGGAACTGAGATGTGAAACTTACTTAGAACTAAGCCATGAAACAGTAAAGTTACAACTAAGCCTCAGATCTTCGAGTCTGTGTTGCTTTATGCTCGTTGCCAATGCCTTCCCCCTACCAAGCTGTGCCACGACCTCTGCTAAGGCTGGACCTCGGCACCTGCCCAAATTTTCTGGGCAAAGTGATTTTTGGCTATCTGTGAGGAATACAGTACACAATGCTGCTATAGACTAGGCATGCCATTGGGTCTGCATTTTCTTCCATTCATATATCCTGATGAGAGCATCTCCTTAGAGAATATCATGCTAAGTGAAATAAACCAAACCCAAAAAACCAGTCCAAATGTTTCCTCTGATATGTGGATGCTAATTCACAATAAGGTTGAGGGGTGGGGTAGGGAAGAATAGAGATGCTTTAGATTAGGTAGAGGGGAGTGAAGGGAGGGGAAGGGGTAGAGGGAATCAATGATAGTAGAGTGAAACAGACACTATTACCTCATGTACATATATGACTGCATGACTGATGTGATCCTACAGTATGTATAATCAGAAAAATGAGAGATTAGACTCGATTTGTAAATGCATTCTACTGTCATGTGCAACTAATTAGAACAAATAAAAATTGATGTAATATTAAAAAACAAAGCAAACAAACAAACAAAAAGACCTCAGAAGATCTGTGTACTTGTGTCTAAGATAAACTTCATATTCAGAGGACAGTTTGCTCAAAGTAACAGATGATGGCAGTCAAGAGCACAGGCACCTCTATTTAAGAAACCCTTTACAAGACCTCGCTGGAAAGCATCATCTGTTGTCCACAGGACATTCTCTGTGGCCTCTTTAACTTCCCTTTTTGGGGTGTTTCATGAGCCTCTTAAAGTTTCTTGACTGTGATAACTTGAACAAAGCAGTTTTTGGAGCTCAGCTCAATGGCCAATGTGAAACCCAACCAGGATTAAGATGTACTCTATTTAAGTGTGCACCTTCCTCTCTTTCTTGCTTTGTTTGTGTTGGTAAGTTGCAGAAAATACTTTTTCCTCAAAAGTATATTGGCCTTCAAAGAGATACCTTCTCTCCCAGGACCTGAGACTTCAGGCAAATTGTCTACTCTCCCTGCTCAAGTCCTGGACTAGTGCAAGCTTTATCTATCTCATGCTGGAGTCACTAAGAATGGAGGGAGAAAATGAAGAAATTCACAGTAGGCAGGAAGAGATATGGCCCAAAGCATGCACATATATAATATTTAAATATAAACACTTCACCTAAAACTCTCTCCCTTGTATTCTTGATCATATTCTCTCTCTCTCTCTCTCTTGTCATTAGAAGACATCCAAAAAATGCTCTCCCAAGTTCTGAAATTTCTTGGAAATGATGCTAGACAGATGCTAGACATCTGCCACAAGATTGGATTCTCATATTCATTAAATCCTGTGTCAACTTCCTTCCATGGACAATACTGACTTCATAACCCTCTCCATGAATAACTCCCTGCTTTGGTCCATTTTCTGTTGCTACCAGCAAATACCACAGACTGGATAATTTATTTAAAAATAGAGGGGCTGGAATTGTGGCTCAGTGGTAGAGCACTTGTCTAACGTGTGAGGCACTGGGTTCGATTCTCAGCACCACATATAAACAAGTTAAATAAAAGTGCATCAATAACTAAAAAATTTTTTTAAATAAATTTTAAAAATTAAATAAAAATAAAGGTTTATTTAGCTGATGTTTCTGGAGGCTGGGCAGTCCAGGAGCATGACCCCAGTGGGAGGGACTCTGCAGTTTCCCCAGGCAGCACAGAGCATCACGTGTGAGGAGCTCATGAGAAACAGTGAAACCGGCTTTTGTAACAGATCCATTCTCCTGATAACTAACCCACTCCATTAACAACCCATCAATTCATTAATCCATGACTGAATTAACCTATTCATGAGGGCTCTGCCAATCACCTCCCAAAGACCCCATCTCTCAACCCTGCTACTTTAGGGACAGAGTTTGGAAACACGTGAACTGGGGGAATACATCCAAACCATTGCACTCCTTGAATTATTTATATGTACAAAAGAAGGATTCTGCTAACTTCAGACTGGGGAAGAAGAAACCCAGTCTCCTGCCTACCTTGGTACTCCTGAATGTCTCCCAAGGGTCCTTACAAGTAGTGCCTGGAAAACAGGATGCTGGTCTAAGGAAAGCATTGCCCACAGACCAAATCCTCTGCAAGCTTCTCATTCAGTATTTGGGCTTGGGGACTGCCTATTGTACTGCCTACTCTACATCTAATGAAAAGACAAGTCTTATTTTAATGGTTCTCATCACAATCAACCCCCAGACCTTAGATGCTTTTGGAGAGAAAGAAAGTCAAGCACAGTTACCTTTAAATTTTTTTTCTCCAGCATCTACTTTTGAAGGAGTCATCTTGGTCTGAATAGGTTAAAACTCAGTCTCCCCATGGCCCTGTCCCAGCCAACTCCTTTCAGACCCCAGGCAGGATTTGTCTGGTTTGACGTTCTAGAAGAATGTTTCAGGATGTGTTCACCAGTTTAGAATTATGACACGAATGAGACAGCTTAGGATGTTAAAATGGTTTTGTTTTCTGTATCTATTTAAGCCTATTAAATTAGTAAGAAGGCAGGAATTGAAGAGTTTGTGCTCTGGTTTAAACAAGGCTAGCCCCCTCTGAAAACTGTTGTTGATATATAATCCCTGTATAAGGTATTAAGAGAGCCAAACTTAATCAGATTCTGGTGTCTGTAAGTGGGACCTTTGGGAGATGATTAGGGCTGGTATGGTTATCAGAAGTCCCCATGATTGAATGCTGGTGGCTTCATTAGAAGAGGGAGAGAGACCAGAGGATACAGATATGTGCATTCACAGACACACACACACACACACACACACACACACACACACTCCCTGTCTCTCACCATATGATGCCCCACACTGCTTTTCTTTATAACTTACCCAGCTTGAGGTATTCTGTCATTAGCAACAGAAAACACACTAAAACAGCTAGAACACTTGTTTCCAGTGGTCTGCCTGGAAATTTAATTCTAGAAAAATGCTAAAATTTAAAAATATAGCCAGGCATGGTGGTACTTGTCTATAATCCCAACTATTCTGGAGTCTGAGGTAGGAGGATCACAAGTTCAAGGCCAGCCTCAGTAACTTAGCAAGACCCTGTCTCAAAATAAAAAAATAGAAATGTCTAGGGATATGGCTCAGTGGTAGAGTGTCCTGGGTTCATTCACCAGTGCTATAATAACAACAATAATAATAATAATAGAAAAGAAAAGAAAAATATACTAGGAAAAATCCAGAAGCAAGAAGAGCTTTTCTTCATGGTCTCTTTCTTTTCTTTTTTCTTTTGAAGTACTGGAGCCTGAACCCAGAGCTCTGCACATGCTAGGCAGGTACTGTACCACTGAGCTTCACCCCAAGCCCATTCTTCCTTCATGGTTTCAATGAGGGACTCTGCTGCTAAACAGTGTCCTCTGAGGATCCCTGAGGTATGTCCTATGTCTTGCTGAGTCTCAGGGAATTGAAAGGTTTTATATTTAGTGAGGGATTGCCTGGTGACGCTGTTTCCTTATGTATGACTGCCATGGAATAATACTAAGTTTATAGTCAGTCTTTTTCCTGGCACAGAGCTTCTAAAACCACTGGAATTTCATGAGCAATTCGAGTGATAGGAGCATGTTCTGTTATTTGTCTTAGGCCCTTTGTAGAAAAGTGAGATAAAGGAAAGGAACTTCAGGCATTTAGGGCTAATAAAATGTGGGAAGATAAATATTCATGGAAAAGTGGTAGATGAGGGCTGTTAGTAAGATTTGTTTGTGTAGACTCTTTCTTGGTACCCTCGAGTCATCTCTTGCATGAGATATTGTCCTTTCCTTGTGTAGGAAGCAGGGGCAGGAGTCACCTTCTCAAGGGGACTTGTTCTGCTTTCACACAGATAGGGGGAGGGCAGAGAGCTCATCCTGTGTCTGTTGTTTCTCAGTTTCTCAAAGTTGTCCTTACATCAAAGTGGAGTAACTTGGGTGACGTGCTCTGAACACCTTCAGGATACAGAAACTAATTGCATTCCTGACCTGGGATTCCTGTCTATCTGAGTCAGATTTTCGTCACTGTGACCAAAATACCTGGCAAGAGCAACTTGGAAGAGAAAAGATTTATTTTGGCTCACAGTTTCAGAGATTCAATTCATAATTGACTGGCTCCAAGGCAGAAACCTCATGTGGAAGAAGGGTGTGGTGAAGGAAAGCTGTTAGCTCATGGCAGTCAGAAAAGAGAGAGAGATAAAGAGGGAGAGAGAGGGAGAGAGGCTGGGAGAATATAAACCATTCTGTGGCAGTCCCAGTGACCTATTTCCTCAAACCAGGTCCCACCTCCCATTAGTCAGCTGTCAATGGATTAATCCATTAAATGGATTAGTCCACCTTTGAGGTCAGAGCCCTCATGATCTAATCATTATCTAAAGGCCCCACCTCTGAGTTTGGCTGCAGTGGGGACCATTCTTTCAACCCATGAGCTTTGCAGGGGACATTCCAGATCCAAACCAAAAGTTACTGATTGGGAAAGGTCACATCAGAGGGAGAATGACCCTTCTACTCACTCCTGACAGACTGAACTCTCAACCCCTTTCGAGGATACATAGCTGCTGTTGATTTGATGTTTTTGATTTTCCCAGTTATTTGTAATCTATGAAAAAGAAATGAGAGCCTCACTCCACATCCCTCACCTTGGTCCTGATAAACAAACCTTAATAAGGTAGTTTGGTTGTTTAATAAGATGGACCCCAGAAAAGGAAAAGGATTGCTCTTTTGTAGGGGAGCTCATTGTGTAAATCAGCAGAATGAAAAGGGCAGGTGATTGTATTGAATGAGGCTCAATTGTTTTGCCAAGCACCAAAACAAAACAAAGAGTTTATTCATGTAGCAGAAAAACACCAAAGTCAACACTTAGAGAATGTGATTTTCTTCTTTTAGGTGCTTTGGAATTTGTGCTTAAAAAACAAACAAACAACAACAAAACATTGATTAGAAGTTATAAATGAAAAAATGTAGTGTATTAGAAACACAGACAGCCTTGACTTCATGGCTGCTGATCAGGAATCTAGGGCCAGCACATGTCTGACTCACTAGCTGCATGATCTTGTAAAGCTCTTTTACCTCTGTGTTTCCTCGTTTCCTTATCAGTTAAACGAGTGCTTGGGCCCCCTCCCAGGTCCATTTAATTGGAATCTCTAGAGTAGGGTCTGAGACATTCATATTTTTAAAGGCTTTTCCAATGATTTTAATGTGCAGTGAGTATTGAAAACTATCTTCTATCAGTGATTCTCAAACATTTGCATGCATCCCATCTCCTATAGGACTTTTTAAAACATGAGTGTAAAACTAGTGAAAGGGGCGGCGAGGCCCAGCAGGTAAAGCTCCCAAAGGCGGCAGGTAGTGAAAGGAGTGCGCTCACCAGAGTCAGACAAAAGTGGTAGCTTGATTTTATTGGAATGTGTGTCCCGGGCAAAATCTCCAGCCCCCCAGGGTGAAAGTCAGGGTGGGAAAACCAGGAGAAATTGCACGTGGCTTTGGCTGCTCACGGTTTTTATACAGGGGGTAGGGGTTCAAGGGGTCCTGCCCAGGAAAAGGTGGACCCAAGGTGGACGTCAGGGTCAGCAGGTCTTCCTCATTGGTCACTCCTGGCACAGTGTGTTGCTAGGTGACCGTGTTCCCTCCCCCTGCAGCCGCCCAATTTGACCTAACAATGAGTTCTGGATCCCATTTTCAGAGTTTCCGATTCTGGAGGTCTGGGGTTGGGTTCCTGGAATTTGTACCCTGACAGATTCCTTGGTGATGCTGATGCTGCTGGTTCAAGAGATACACTTTAAAAGCCACTGGCCTAGATGATCTCTAATGTCCCTTTTAAGTATGAAATCCTAAGAACCTATGGTCTGGCATCTTGTACCTCATGTATGCCTAATTCTTTGATATCCTCTTTGAGGTAGATGGCAAAGAAATGGCCACATTCTTCTCTCTTTCCCATGTGCATGCCTTTACCTTGTGACTTTGCCCCTTTTTCCATCAAGAGGCAAGACTATTTTTCCATTCCCTGCTATTAGCCTGGCCTTGACACTTGCACCAGTCAACAGAATGTGGCAGAAGTGACATGGGAGTTCTATGCCCTAGTTACAAGAGGATTTGTTGATTTGTTCTTTCTCTTTCTCTGGCTGACCAGACTGCCATATGAAGAATCCCTACCTTGCATCCTTGAGAAAAAGAAGCCACCTGGAGAAAAGGATCTGGCCAACAGCCACCACCAACTACCAGACATATGAGTGGGGCCCTATTAGATATTCCAGACCAAGTCAAGTTACAGGCTGATTGCAATCACATAACTCCAGACAAAATTGGCAGAAGAACTCTTCAACTGAGCCCAGCTCACCTTTTTAACTCAAGAAATCTAAGCAAATAAAATGGTTATTGTTGTAAGCCACAAATTCTGGAATGGTTTGTTATTCTGTGATAGATAACTAGTAGATTGTGCTTTCATTTTCTTATGCCTGTGTATTTAGAGAGGACAACAGTAATTTCTCCATGTCTCCTAACATATATGAACACTAAAAAATATATATATAGGTAAAAGTGCCTTAAGCTCCATATACTCAAATGTATAATCTATTACTTTCTAAAATTATGGTTGTTTTCAAGTAGTTTCCAGTATTTTTCCTACTGAGAAAATTTTACCAACTAGTAATCACTGTTTTTGATCCACAGTGATTTCCACACTCTCATATTCTAGGTGGATTCTATTTCCCCACTCTTCTCATCTTATAATATCTTAAAGTGTGATCTGTGGTAGTCTTGGATGATATATCACATTACATATAGCATTTTGTTAGAATTTGTAAGTGATGACAGGCAGAGGATACCTGACATGGGAATGATGGTGCCATCACTAAATTTATTAATTAAGCTATTGTTTCCTTACATTCGCCTCTTTTTAAAATTAAAAGTATTTTAGTTGACAAGTAAGAATCGTATTTATTTATCCTGTACAGCATTATGTTTTGGTATATGTCTACACTGTAGAGTGATTATATCAAGCTGTAGAATGTATGTGTTACTTTACATACTTATCATTTTTTGTGTGTGTGGTGAAAACACTTAAAATCCACTCAAGGCAATTTTCAAGTATGCAATATATTGCTATTAACTATAGTCACCATTATGTACTTAATTATTCTTTTAATATGGTATTTGGCAAAACTCAAAATTCCTGGCAGGTCTGGATCTTTGGGTTTGGTAATGATCCTAGGTACATATATTTTGTCTATGAATACCAGAAGTCTGCTTTGTTTGGGTACTTGGTATGAGTTCTAAATTATAAATTCAGAGACAAGTTCATTTATGGTCATAATCTTTCTATCACTCACAAAACTACACACAAGTTTCCAGGTGTTAAACCAATGAGAGAATCATTTCAGAATTTATTTAAAATATCATATGCTTATTAATTCCCAGTCTAGGGGAAAAGAAATTTGAAAGAAAAATATTCAAATGCTGATGTCATTTGTATATTTTTACTTTCTTGTTTATATCCTAAACAATTATATTCATGAGTCAATCAAAAATGGACTGCAGCTAGACATACTGATGTATGCCTGTAATCCTAACCACTCAGGAGGTTGAGGCAGGAGGAGCTTAAGTTTGAGGCCAGCCTCAGCAATTTAGTGAGGCCCTAAGCAACTTAGTGAGAATCTGTCTCAAAATAGAAAAATAACAAGGGTTGATAAGGGCTGAGGATGTGTCTCAGTGATAAGCACGGTTCAATTCCCTGCAAGAAAACAAAACAAAACAAAAAGGACAGCAGAGGAAAATTTTAAAAGCCAAAGAGACTATTTCCCGTGGGTTTCTTTTTTTCTTTTTTGGCCGGGGTGATGTCAGGGATTGAACTGAGGGGCACTCAACCACTGAGCCACATCCCTAGTGCTATTTTGTATTTTATTTAGAGACAGGGTCTCACTGAGACCCTGTTGCTTAGCATCTCTCTTTTGCTGAGGCTGGCTTTGAACGCTCAATTCTTCTGTCTCAGACTCCCAAGCCTCTGGGACTACTGGTGTAGGCCACTGTGCCCAGCCTCCCATGAGTTTGTCCCAACCTGACTTTTACCTGAATAAAATGAAGTTCACCATGTCATATGCTAACAGTTTTGAAGGGGTCATTGTAGGCCTGGATGGGTCTTTGTTCGTGTCTAGTACTGGTGCCCCTCATACACTGTCAGGGTAGCAATTGCCCAGGTATTCCTGGGTGCACAGCAACCTTGGTCAACAACAGCAGTTGGGCACTAGGCTCCACTGAGGCTCCTGAGCTGGAATGAGAGTTATAGTTCCAATAGCTTAAGGTTGAGCTGGTTATAGGGGAAGAGGGTGAGTTCTAAGGGAGGGGTTAAAATGTTAAGAAAGCATGGTATGATTTAGCAATTATTATTATCCCTAGAAAATGAAACTTTGAAGATTAGTATTACCTTCTTAGTCACACAAACCACACAATGACTCTTCTGAGTTGAAATTTTTTTTATTTATTGTAGCTTTACTATCAAGAATATATTTCAGCATAGTATCACTACCAAGAATACACAAAATACATGGCTAAGCTAAGAGTAAGATGTGAGGATATTTTAGGGTTCGTCAAAAACTCATCAGAAGGCTGAATGGGAAATGGGGTGAAGGAAGAAGACTGCAGATTTTGTTGGTAGGCAGTCACCACATGTTACCGTTGGCAAGAAGGGCAGAAATGGGGATTGCATGGCAAACTGAGGCACAAATTGAAAACAAATCAGCATCACATAGGCCGAAGCTCTGCTTCCATCAGTGATTAGTCAAAAGGCGGCACACTGATCAGATAACTGTGTGGCTGGAACGGACAGGAGAGACAGAACAGGAGAAAACAACTCTTTAAAAATGTCCTTGAAAGCAATAAGCAAGACCTCCCAACTCAGCTGCCCCAGGTGCCTGTCACACCCTCTGCCCCACCCTCACCCCACCTTCCAGATACCTTCCAGACCTTCTGCTGCTGCTTCTCTTCCTCTTCCCTGCCTCAGTTCAGGAGTCAAGATGCTCTCTGGGAGTGGAGCTGCCTGCACCCCGACGTGTTTCTTCACTGTCATCTTCAGACTCAGATTCTGACAGGAACACTCGGCCAATGCCTGATGGAGCATCCCTTAGAAGCTGTCCCAGTTCCTTCTCATAACATTTGGCTGCCTGCTGCAGATCTCCTTCCCACTTGTGATTTAATCCTTGGAGATACCAAGAATTTGGTGCATTTTGTTGAAGCAGACTCTCAGCTGTGTTCAGTGACGGATGTTTCACTTCTTCCTTCTCAGTTGATTTCTTGCTTAGGTGAAAACTCTCTAAACCAGTTTGGACAGCAGAAATGTCTTCAGACTTACCCTGATACTCCTGAAGGATGCAATAGTATAATTGAAGATGTTCCCTCTCAGCCTCTGAAATCTCCTTACAGAATACCTTCTGATAACATGTTTCTGCTTCTACGAACTTGATGAAATCAGAGGGTACACTCAGATGACCTGACCTCTTCTCAAGAATTTTATCCATATGGTCTTTAGCCAATTTCCTTAGGTCCTTAATCTTCTGTCTATATTTATTGACTTCAGTTTCATCTATATTCTGCATCTGTTTGGCCATTTTCATGTAACAGCACATAATATTGTAATAGAGATAGCTGTTGTTTGGTGTGGATTCCAATGCCCTTAGAAACAGTTCAACAGCTTTGTCTATATTGCCTTTTTTTTCGTAAAAATAAGCCGCCTTCTGAAGGACATCTGTTTGGTAAGGGGCCTTCTCCAAGGCCTCATCAACCAATTTATCCGCTTCATTTTTTTCATTCATCTTCTGCAGGTTCAGGGCCAAGAGAACTTTGACATACTGGTTCTTGGTATTCAGGTCAATGGCCTGCTTCAGAGCATTGACAGAGAAGTTCTTCTCTGGTTTCTTATCCAGATGGTACATTGCAATTGCCAGTCCGGTGGAGGATTCTGGGTTGTTGGGTTTCTCTTCCAGAGCCTTCTGAAAACACATCTTTGCCTTGTCATTTCTTCCACACTGTAGTCGTGTCCATCCTTCCTCACAGTCAAGCTCAGAACACTCAATGCTGTAAGGATTTGAAAACTTTGCACAGAGGTCTTTCACCTTGTTCACGTAAGTCTGAGCGATTTCGGGTTGGTCCATGTGATAGTAGACCCAAGCATAGTTTCCCCAGGTGACCAGACTTCTGATCTCTGTTTGGTCATCGTCCTTTCCCTGGATTGACTCTTCAGCCTTCCGAAGGTATTCCAGAGCTGCCTTGTTTTGACCATCCAGGTGTTTAATATAGGCCAACAAATTGTACATTGTAGCTCTGGACTCAGCATTTAGAAATTCAATCTGGTTACACACCCTGTCTTCTAGATAACATGAAGCATCTTCTTCTTTGAATAAGTTCCAGGTGAAATGGCACTTCAGCTGTGGAAGAATTTTCTCCAAGGAATTCTTGGTGATCTCACTGTGAAGAAAATGCACATGATCACTATGATGTGTACCTGACAAACATTACAAGAGTTAATTTTATATGCCAATTTGTCTGGGCACAGGATGCTTAGATATCTGGTTAAAATTTTGCAATCTCTATGGGGATGTTAGATTTAGACCACACTGTGAGCCACAAAGCTCTACGAAGACTTCACTCTGGGGCTGTCTTTTCCAAGTGCTGGTTTCCCATCCCTGAAATACCCTTTAAAGAGGCAAGCTTTGCTTTAAGTCAACATCTTTTCCACCCTCCTACCTCCCATCCATTTTGCGCTTTCTCTGCTCACATTTGCACACACACGATGCAGGAAGCATTGCAGGCATTTAAGGACGAGGAAACCTAACCTGGAGGTGCCTGTAGTTGTCCAATGGGTAACTAAAAACAGGGAAGAAACTTGGCATCTCTGCCTTCATTTTGCTACCTTGAACTTTGGATCCAATTCCTGCTTAACTTGTAGACACTTTAATCATTTAAGGAGTGTCCACTGCTGGGCTTGGTGATGCAAACCTGTAATCTCAGTGGCTCAGAAGGCTGAAGCAGGAGGATTGTGAGGTCAAAGTCAGCCTCAGCAACTTAGCAAGGCCCTACGGAACTCAGTGAGATCCTGTCTCTAAATAAAATATTTTTAAAAACTGGGATGTGGCTCAGTAGTTAAGTACCTCTGGGTTCAGTTCCTGGTATGAAAGGAAAAAAAAAAAAGGAATGTTTATCAAAAAACAGGTAATCCAAGGTTGACGGTTGACTAGTCATAAATTTACCTAATCTCTCTTATCTCCCTTCAAAAGTGAAGACACCAAGGTAAGAGTAACTAAAATATTTTCAAGATTCTAGGAGCAACATGTCTTGCAGGCAAATCACCTCATGATAGGACTGCTTCCCTAAATGGGAGCCATTACAAACCAAGAGTGTCACCCTAAGCAGGAATAATCATCTCCTGTCTGGGAACCAAGAGCCTCCTCAAGCAATGACACTTCCCCTTCAGAACCAGACCTGAAATAATGATCAAACAGACCCCAGTTTGACCAAGACTGCTTGACTGTGTACACCTCATGACCTGCTTTTGTTCCTTCCTCTATACAAACCTCACGCTCTTGTCAATATCCCCAAAGATCAGACTTGGGATAGTATTCCCCCCAGCCTCACAATGTCATCACACTGAATAAATAAATCCCTTTCTTACTTCATCAACATTCATGTCTCTGGAAGTAGCAGGTGGCAGAACCTGGCTATTGGGACTGCCCCAGAGTCAAGTCGCTGGCACAGGGCTGCAGTGACATAAACTGTGAGTTGTAGGAGCTGGGGATGTAGCTCAGCTGGTAGAATGCTTACCTCACAAGCACGAGGCCCTGGGTTCAATCCCCAGCACCGCAAAAAAAAAAAAAAAAAATGTATGTAATAACAAGAGTTCCTCAGTGGGACTCTGGAGGATATTCATAGCTGACATGTGCCAGACATTTTCCCAGCTGATTTTCCTCTTTGGAAATTCTTTTTTTAAAATTCATTGACAATACTGGGTCTTGAACCTAGGGAGTACTCCACCAGGGAACTGTATCCCCAGCCCTTTTTATTTTATTTTTAAAATTTTTTTTTTTTTTTTTACATTTTGAGACAGGGTCTTACTAAATTGCTGAGGCCTTGAACTTGCAATACCTCTGCCTCAGCCTCCTGAGTACCTGGGATAGGGGCATATCCCCCGCTTCAGCGATTTTTAGCACTGCTGCAGAACGGCAATCCCCCTACCTCTGTCCCTACAACATTGATGTGGACTAAGGTTATCATATCCAGAGGGTTACCCTCAGACCTCCTCAAGTCAATGGCTCAACAAAACAAGGACATTGCAAAGCTTCCTGTGTAGGTTGGTTACCAAGATGTTGGGCAGGGCCTTACTTCCTGGTTGATGCAGACACAATTAATATCACTCTTGACCAGGAGGCCAAAATGTAGAAAAGGGTAACCTGAGTTACTTGGCAGTGAAATTCTCCCACATATTCCATGCCCAAATGTGACCTTGGAGAGCATTTTCTCTCCCTTTCCTTCTTCCCTGTCTGGTGCCTCCAATAAACAATCAACCCTCACTGAGCAATCAATAGAATCCTCCCTCCCCAAGCAGTCAAACCTCATTCCTACTATAGAGCTGTTAGGTGGGGAAAGCAGTTTTCTTTCCCTTTTAGTTCTCCCAGAGGCTCTACCAATGACACAACTCTAGTAAACTCAAGTTTACTGAGATTGCATTATATACCATAAAATGCACCCATTTGAAGGTTTGATGAGCTTTGACAAATGTTTATACCTATGTAACCATGTAGACTCCCAACTGACTATTTCTATCACCCCCAAAGATTCTTTGTGTGTCTTCTTTCTCCATCCCCAGGCAACCGTTAGTCTGCTTTCCATCCCTGGAGATTAGATCAGCATTAAATGAGAGATTAAGTTATTATTGGTTTTGAAGTGAAGTTACTTTCACTAGCATTCACTACAGCAATAAAAACCTTTAAGTTATGGGCTTTGTTTTCATATAAGAAATGGAAAAAAAAAAAATCCCCATCTGTAAGAATTGTTTTTTCCATGTCCCACTTTGAACTGATTCCATCTTTCACAATACCTGTTGGAAATAAATGCTTCCTTTGAAAATCACAAGAAAAAAGGCTCTCTTAGTCATTTCAAATAACACAACAGAAAAGCCATAAAGAGAATACCCTTAGGTCTAGCTTTGACTCAGCAGACTTTATGCATGGGTGGATCACTCTGTCCATACTCTGTGATCCCAGCTACCAGCTCCACCTAGTGAGCCGGTCTAGAAACTTAGGGAGCCTTTGCATTTACACCTGAAAAAGCCACAGAAAATAAACAAAAAACTGATAAAGGTTCAAACTGGTAAAGGTATGTTGAACCTATAAGCAACAGTTCCTTGAATAGTGAGAAGCTCAGCTTACAATTTGCATTTGAGAACAAGAGTGGTTCTGCTTTCTTATTTCACTGACCTCATTACTGCAATCTGTTTCTCCGTGTTCTGACAAGCTGGGACCAGTTTGGTTTGCTCTTCAGAAATCTTCCTGGTCTGCCTCCAGTAAGCGGCTGCCGTGGGAGCTAAATAAGAGGAACGCAAGGGGTGGGGAATGTTCCAGCTGAGGCGTCTCCCTGTTGCAGAATGAATTGCTGTTATGAAAGGGAAGACGAAACTGGAAAGTGAAACTGACTTAAAATTGTCAAGAGAAGGAAAAAGAAACTTTACATGAAACACTGCTTTAACTCAGAGCCCATGGCTCAAAGCCATGAATCTGAAACTGCAGTGTGAGAGAACAGAAAAGCAGTTCCAGGAATCTGACAGTCAATCTGAGAGCAGCCCAGGAAAGTGCACTGTTAGTAAAGTTTCAGAGAGATTCTGATGTAGGGGTTTCTAGGTCCACATGATATGAAAGATGATTCCAAATTTTTTTTTTAAAAAAAATATGTATTAGTTTCATCCAGGAAATTTACTCATGGGAGATAATTTGCTTGTATTATGGAAGGCATGAGAATTACAAACCATCATACATATGGAGCCAAAGTGAAAGAAAAAAAAAGGGTTCTTTAATGAGCATGCTGGCAAACAGTGGCTAGGAGCAGGCTAATGCCTCAAAGATCTCCCAGCACCTGAATTTTGGAAGTACTGAGTTTAAAAAGGCAAAAACCACAAGAAAAATTGAGACACATGTAGGTCAGGAAGACCCTTTTGAGGCATATATTTCAATTACATGAGAGAATTGTTTTGATTACACATTTCAGAGTTATTTGGTTTTACATCAGGGCCATAGTCAGGGATGTGACTGTAGGGAAGGTCCTATTGTACTGTGAACATAGACACAGCTTCAGGAGACCTAAGGGAAAACGTTATAAGCAAGCATACAATGGAGTCGGGTCAGAACAAAATGTCGTTACTTTGGTTCTTTTCCACTTCACTTGCAGAGACCTGGGTGTAATTCTCTCAGTTCATGTTGCTAGTTCTGGAATTTTCTAGGAGTCAACCTAGAAAACCTGACTTTCCATTTTACCCCATACACATATAGGAAGCCAAACACTAGAGGGATCTCTGAGTAGTTTAGCTCATCCAGCTCTAAAATGGGAAATAGTAATACATGTATTATTGTTGTATTATGATAAATTTATATATTTATGCTTTGAGCTTTGAAGAAGTGATAATACCCTAAGAGATTCTAAAATTTTAAAGACACTTCCCAGGCATGATGTAAATATCCACTAAAAACCTTGGGAGTATATTTTTTTACAGGTTTGAAGGAATTGTGGGTTAGATAGAAGTAAGGCTTCTTCTGTCCTGAAGTTACACAAAACAGAGGTGCCTGGGTAGCAAAAGTGACTTGATAATGAAGCCAGGGGGCAAAAGGACAGTCAATGTAGGCAATGAATGATTGGGTCAGAATAACTCCAGAGCATTTCCCCTCCTCTTGTTGCCAAGGCTACCTACCTACAGGGATTGTTCCTCCTTGCACTTAGCTGTAGGAGTTGTTAATGAATGTCTCCTGGGTGGCTCCCTTCTACATATACCCCTGGTGGCTTCCGTCCTGCCCTTGGATAGCTCCATCCTTTGGCACGCCTTTTTTTTTTTTTTTCTCTAACCAAGGATTGAACTCAGGGACACTCGGCCACTGAGTCACATCTCCAGTCCTATTTTGTATTTTATTTAGAGACAGGGTCTCACTGAGTTGCTAAGGGCCTCGCTAAGTTGCTGAGGCTGGCTTTGAACTCGCGATCCTCCTGACTCAGCCTCCCGAGTCGCTTGGATTACAGGCGTGCGCCACCACGCCCGGCTTGGTTTACCTTTTGGTCATTAGTCACGTAGGCAGGATGAGGGGAGGAGGAGGCATGAGAATAAAGGAAATCTAAAATGTATAAAAGAAGCAGGATACCTCCACTTCCTCGGACACCCAACCCTAGAGCCCCTTCTCTTCGGAGAAGTTTTTCTCTGTTGTACCTTTAAGTAAAACTTGTTTTCTACACTTGCCTTGTATTTCTCAGGTGTTCAGTCATCAACATCAGGGAAACGGGACTCAGTCTGATTCTCATCACGGGTATCAACAACAGTCTCATATTTCAAGATTAGAGATTGTCGTTGTGTCCCATGAAAGTAACCTGAACTTGGGCATGTCTGTAATTCTGAGTGGTTGTTTTATTTAACAATTTGCTATCCTGTTAATACTAAAAAGACACATCTTTGTACAAGATTTGAATAGTACGTTTTGACACAGGTAAGAAGGACCTTTGCCTTTGGCCAGTGTTTTAGAAGGCTTAACTTATCACATGCACAATAAGTATATGTTTTTAAAAGGACGTGTATCTGGGCTGGGGTTGTGGCTCAGTGGGAGTCCTCGCCTAGCATGTGTGAGGCCCTGGGTTCAATCCTTAGCACCACCACATAAAAATAAAATAAAGGTATTATGTACACCTACAACTAAAAAAAATGATAATTATATATATATACATATATATAAATATATATAATATACATACATATATATATATAAACATATATATATGACATGGATCTATGCTACTCTGAACTCAGTGCTTAATCTTGGCAAAGTGGGACTGGCAATCCTAATCCAGCCCAAGGGGAATTTGTCTCTCTTTGACTTCTTGCCTCAAATCAAAAGGAAATTGTAAGCTGGGCGTGGTGGCGCATGCCTGTAATCCAAGCGACTCGGGAGGCTGAGTCAGGAGGATTGAGAGTTCAAAGCCAGCCTCAGCAACTTAGCGAGGCCCTAAGCAACTCAGTGAGACCCTGTCTCTAAATAAAATACAAAATAGGGCTGGGGATGTGGCTCAGTGGCCAAGTGTCCCTGAGTTCAATCCCTGGTTCCAAAAAAAAAAAAAAAAAAAGGAAATTATATTTTGAACCCTTGTGCATTGTGAGGGTGCTGATTTTAGAGACAGGCTACTTTGGTAGGCAGAAAGGATCCAAGCAACACAAGTGGTTAGATCAGAGAAAAGGCAAATTAACTAACCTTGTCAAAGTCTTCCTTTTACCAGAGTACATAATGAAAAGTTCCTGTCTGGTAGAGTAGCATCAACTCTTCGTTTTCTCACTTCTCTTTTTGTTACCTAAAACTCGGTCCTTGTCCCTGATGCCAATCTAATAAAGAGGACATGGTTTTGAAAAAAAGAAGTTTTGTTACTTTGCTAGCAAAAGAGAAACACAGGGAACTCCTGTTCCAAGAGGCTTTGAATCTCACTGTGAGGGGAAATAGAGAGCTTTTGAAAAGATGATTCTAAGGCTACATTCCAGCTGTGCCCTGAAATTGGTCATAGTTCACTTGTAGCCTTGAGAGACAGCCATTTTTCTTTTTTTTTTTTAGAACTAAGAAATTAAGTGTTTTAATTCCAACAAAGGCAAAATGACAGCTTGATTTTGGAATAGCTCTTGACAAGGCATAGATATAATGCCTGTGACCACACTCACATGGCATTTTATTATTTCCTGACGTTAGAACTAGTGCTTGCCTCAGTCGCAGGAAGGAGCAATGAGAGGGCCACGGGGCTCTTCCTACTGAGTTCCTGTTTCTGCTGGAGACACACTCAGCCCAGCAGCCGGGAAGGCGCTCAGAAGAGTGGCCCTCCAAGGCCGAAACAGGCTCCTTCGCCCAGGAAGGGCCCTCTCCTTCTCACTTGGGCACCAGCTTGTTCTCAGAACAGACCTAATACCTTCCTTTTCTCAGACATAAATGACAGTCTAGCACTTTTCCAGGAAAGGTCTCTTTGGGAAACGCAGTGGCTTCGTAACAGGGGGCACAGGCTGTGTCTGACTTGAGCAAAAAAGGAGCTTCCCTATCTCCTCCCAGGCAAACCAGGTGGCTACGCAGAGCAAACGACACCAACTTTTCATGCTCTGAGGATCTTAAAGTACAAACTAGATGCTAACAAACTAAAATCTGGACTAGCGTCTTTCCCACTGTGGAGGATTATCACCAACGGTCTCTAAAATAAAAGGCATGATTCCACTCCTGACAGCTAGCATTCTGACTCCTGGGGCCAGTTCTATACAGCCGGGTCTCCAGGCGTGACAGGGATTTCCTAACTGATCTCTACAACTTCATCCTGTCACTGCCAGTGCCCACCACACCTGCACTCCATTCTCACCAACCACTCACCACTCCTGACGCTTCCCACCCTGGCTCTTCCTCTGCCTGGAGCATCCTTTCTTCTCTTCTGGAGAACTGTGACTCAACCCTCAAAACCAGCTCAAGAACTGGTGCTGGAATCACAGCTTTCTGGAAATTGCTTCTCCCCATCTCCGGCAGAATCAGGATCCTCCCTCCCATGTTCCTGAAAGCCCTGCCCTTGCCTGTCCACGATCCTGGCACGGTGTCCTGCGGGAAACCCACAAGTCTTAGCAAGTGTCACTTTATGTCACCTCCTTGCTGTGCCCACCTCCTCCGTTGGCTGGGGAATTCTTTGTGTTCCTGCCCTTACAATTGACGGCCTGCAATCCAGCAGCCAGTAAGTAAAAACATTCCCAAGTGAACATTCAAACACTCACTAAAAGCCACGCCATCTCTGTGAGACAGCCATTTCTTAGAACTGCTGGGGCCAGTCCTGACATCTGGATTCCTTCGCTCGGCAGTGTATGACCTCAAGGACAGGTAACTTGGCCTAGGATGGGAAGGATAATCCTGCTTCCCAATCATGGTTAGGGAGGAGGAGAGGGAGAAGAGAAAGGAAAAAACAAAAAGAAATGAACAAACATGTCAATTTTAAAATAAGGCACAGGGGCAAAGCAGCAAGGGTTATGCTCAAGCATGAAGTGGGCCCCCGTTTCAGCTTTACTCTATTATCCTGGAATAATATCCAGGAATTATCCTGGCTGAAGAAGTGTTCTTGAATTAACCCTGTATTTGTGACAGTGTATATGGCTCAATAATATTCTCTGTAGCTAAGGAATTCCATATTATTCTTTTTTCTCTATTAGTAGGAAACAAAGAATGTAATGAAATTTATTCTAATGTAATAAAAATCTCTTTTCTCAAAAGACACCATAAAAAGGGAAGTGCACCCTTCTTTAAAATTGCAACATAAACATTCAAAGTCACATGCACCAGGAAGAACTCCACCTTCTTCACAAGACTGATACAGCTTTGGCATTTTCTCAGTCCTCAGGCAGCTCAACCCACTTCCATCCACCATTGAAGAGATTATGAAGCATAGGCTATAAATAATCTAATGCTAGTCACTTCCTGATTCTGCCAATGTTGATGTATAGAGAAGAAAATGAACATTGGGATATAAGGACAATTCCAAACACTTGAAGTTGCTTAGGAAAAAGTCGTAGTTGTGGTTTATAGACTTGCAGCACAAATTTGTCCTGAGAGCTTATGAGAAAGACAGGCTCTCAGGCTCACTCAAACCTACTGAATCATAATCTGAATTTTAACAAGATCCTCAGGAAATTGTGTGCACAAGAATATAGGTTCTTGGGCTGGGGTTGTGGCTCAGTGGTAAAGCACTTGCCTAACACTTGTAAGGCACTGGGTTCGATCCTCTGCACCACATAAAAATAAAGAGAAATAAAAAAAGAATATAGGTTCTGCACATTAAAGTTTGAGCAACATTGGTGTAGCTAGAACTCTGGACATTTCACAGGTGGTAACATTGAAGACAAAGTGCTGGACTGCACACAAAATTGTGTGCCAAAATGATTGAGTGTTAGAGAACATTCCCAATATGCAAGTCATTTCCTCTGCCAATCCCTCCCTCCCTCCTCCCATAGCACCTTCTTGGATCACCTACCTAACTCCTTTCACAGAAAGCCTGCAGCCCTATTATGTCTGGCCTATGACCTCATTCTCTTGGTCACCCTTGATCTTATCAGGGTTGGATATTTGACTTGAAATGGGCCAAACTGCTTTTTCCCTGGAGTTTTTAATCCAACAAAAATGATCCTAGAAAATCTTCATTAAACTATGGAGTTAAGAGATAGTGTAATTGGAGAGGGCTCTTTTCCAGTTCGTTTGCAGAGATGCAAAGTCATCTCTATAAAGAGAAACTTGAAGGAAGAGATATGGAGGGAGAGAGACAGAGAGGTAGAAGGAGAGGGAGAGGTGGGGAACAAGAGACCAAGAATCAGGTACTCTGGAGACCAGAGGGTGGGAAGAGTTCAGATATAAGAATTCTACTCTTTAGCATTTTATTTATCTGTGATTCAAATGGCCAGTGCCTCCTTTGGGAATATGTGCTCTGATTGGCAAAAATCAAAGTCAGATAACCTTCACTATTAGTGAGGACACTGGAAATGGCATTTCTCATTTGTTTCTGATAGAAATAATAAATTCCTCCTTAATACCTAGAGAAATCAACTGTCTACCTAAAAGCTTTACATATTATCTAGAATATTCCACATAAAATATTCTAGTAAATTGTAGGTTTTCTTCATAATTAGAAAATATATTTCTTAGTTTTAAAATGTTTTAAGCTTCAAATGGATACTAGCATATTTTGTTTCACTGAGCCTAAAAATGCACATGTAAATTTGAATTTTTAATACAATACATAATGACAAATTACTGGACTTAATTTTAAAATGAGAAAACAGAAAATGTATACTCAGCAGTTTATGCTCTTAGATCATAAAATCTCTGCTCTGTAAGTCAGATGCAAAATGTAAGTAGGCCCAATTCTCTGGAAGGATAGGAGAAAGACTTTCCAACTTCTTTTAGTTAGATTAAATATGTGTGAACACTTTTAAGGATCTAGGACCTCAGGGAATTTCCACATCCAGGGTAGAATTTACTTTTTAAAAAATCATTTTATCTAATTCAGAAGTCACACCAACTTGGGTCTATTGTAATTGCTAACAGGTGAGACATGAGCCAAGGCCCTGGGGTTGATGTGTATCATTTGCCTGTTGTTGCTTCTTTTGTAATAGCAGGCTGGAAAACACTAAAGGGGAAAAGCAGAAGTATTTGGAATTTGGTTCCACAAGGTTCCATGATTTAGTTCCTCTGATTTATTTTCTATGGAAGGCAGATAAAGGGAGGCACCATGCACAGCCAAGAATGCCTATCTTACACTTAGGTACACTTAAAGATTTTAGTCAATTTCCCTCTTTGTGGCCTCCCCAAAAGTGGACATTACAGCAATAAGTTGACTATACTGCAAATCACAAGGAAATTTTCTATTGGTCAAGTTGATCCCTTCCCCAAAATAGGTGTTGGGGGAAATGATGGAGGAAATAGGAATGCCTCAGCTTCCTGAGTCGCTGGGATTACAGGCAAGCACCACCTCACCTGGCTTAGATGCCTGTTTTTGAGTCAATTGACATGAGTTGGGAAGAAAGATGAAAGTAGATTGTGACTCAGTGTCCTGTCCCTAGCTCAGTTGAGAAGACAAGAAATCTCTTCACTGAGAAATAATAAGCACTACTTGCACCTTGGATGGGAATAAGAGAATTCTCCACTTTTTCCATTGGTGCAAACATACATGAGAACATCTTTGGCAGGTATGCCAGTGTTTTCAAGATGGAAATCGAAGCAGTTTTGTGGGCAGTGGACATTGATGGCATGGGACATTTGATGGTATTAGAGCAATGCAAACAGCAGATACAGTCAGATAATCCCAACAGACATGTTCACTAGCACTGAGGAGACTCCTACGGGGATTTGCTATGCACTTTGGTGAGAATATGGAAGAAATCCAATGTCATGCACTGGGAGATGTGGTTAAGACAGGGAATTATGAGTCAAGACCAATTTGTGTAACTTTATTTGCTATCCCTAGATAGAAATTTCAGGAAAAATGAGCTACAAATATAATTTTCTTTATTGTTTTCCAATCATTTGTTAGCTTTAAGTGCTCAAATAAATACCGAATGTAATATGTCAAATCCCTTCTCCACCCTTTCTACTGTCTACCCTCTCAGGGTCCTGTCCAACAAGGGTTTGGTGGTGTGGTGTGACATGCAATAAGGAGATTACATGTGCCTGATAAACTTTCTTTAGCACACACAGGTTTTAGTGGTCTTCTCTCTTGCCTTTTCATTAAGAACATGCCTGGTTTTCTTCCCCAGGGACCAGATAAAATAATCAGTTACTTAGACAAACTGAGCTCAAACCTCCCCTTGTCTGATGGAGTGAGTTTACCATCGTGCCTGGAAAGTTTACACTTTCCACTAGAGAGAGCTCTTGAAAAAGAAGAGAGACTTTAGGGCTTCAAGTCTCTTTATATTCTTTGCATAATAAGGAAAACTCCAACACACATTTGATTGCCTCCAGGCATAAACAGAATTAGTGACACTTCCTCATCTCTCACAATAGAGGTCAGAAGAGAGACTATGGCAAAAGCACAAGATTGAAGAGAGAAACAGGCAGCACCCCAACCCCTGTCACTGTGGGGGGCAGTGGGCACAGGTGTGCTCAGTGGCAGGTGACAGTTGCAAACAGAAACCCCAGTCTCTGAAGGCTGTTCAGTGATTTAGTGATTATGATATCAGACTGGTGTAGGTTATTTGGGGCCAGTTCATACTCAGTATAACATTTTACTTATCAGATGTTAAGTCTAAAAGTCAAAAGATAGAGTCAAATTTCAGATAGACCAGAACACTGTTTTAAAAGTTATTTATTAATCAAACCTATGACTTTGTTCAGAAATTTTAACTGTGCATACTGATGACCTCAAATACATACAGCACTACATTCAATATGGGAAATAACATGAACCATTGTTACAGTAGTTGAAATTTTTAATTTTAAAAAATGTTGAATATTATATGCTGTTTTAATTGTTTAATCACAAATACTAATATAAACTTAAGTTTATGAAGATTTTCAGAGTTAAAAGAAGTGTTTGTATCACCTAATGTGCAACATTTCTTAAGGGAGGAAAAAAAATCCCACGGTTCATTGTCAATGTCAATTCCTAAGACCTTCCTCTAGGCCCTTAGTCACCAAGTTCTTCTTCCACTCAGCTGCTTTCCTATTATCTCAAACCCGATGGTTCAGCGAGGCATTTTTGAAGAAAGCAATGACAAAGAAGTTTTCCTCATAGTGGTTTCAAAAGCAAATATTTCTTCCCGTGATTACCATCTACAAGGAGAAAACCAACATCCCTTCTTTCTCTTTTTCTTACCCTTTGTGAGACATTTCTTTTCCCATGTAGGTTTTAAAGAACTGTATATTTCAGTTTCTAAATGAAACACATTGTACAGAATTCTTTTTTCTTATCTACATGCTGTATTACAATTTCAGGGACGGCAGATGGGAAGCAACATCTTCCCACATGCGTCTTGAAAGGCTTGAACTGTGGCTGCTTGATGGTCTCCTAGAAAGGCCCCTTCTAAATTTGACTCTCATTTTTTCACACAACATTTCTACCATGGGTAAGCAGGAAAACTGAGTCCATGCTGTATGGGACACTTTACATTGAGTATTGCCTAGGGAACAGGAAGAAGAAGGCAGAGACAAAGACAGGGAGAGGGAGAGGGAGATGGAGAGGGAGAGGAAGAGGGTCAGGGCCAGGGACAGGGAGAGGGAATGAATATGGAGTGGAGCTGTGGATGGCATGGCAGGGTTCCCCTTTAACCCTGATCTGGGACTAGGGCCAGTGCCTCAGTCCATGCTGAGCCAAACCAGTCAATGAATATTTTGAATACCAATTTGGTAGAAGGCTTGCAGCTCTGTTCCAGCTGTAGCCCTATGGACACCATGTCCCTATTTCTCATTCTCCGTCGAAGGGATGAAGCCTTCAGAGTCCACCTTCCTCTCAGAGTCTTCATCTGCTTGTTGCATTTCCCCCATTCAACCCCTGAAGCAATGCCAAGAGCTGCAAGGCTTCAGAATCTGTTTCATTTTTAGAAAGTCGCCATTGGGCAATCTTCTGCAGTTTGGTTTTTATCTTTTCTTTCTCCTTTGATTCCTGGTTTATTTTCAGACCCTCCAAATACTGGTGGATGGCCTTTTCCTTGCATTTCATTTCATACCACAGAAAATTGCCATACCTCAGGTGGAGCAATTGCTTACCCACTGGAGTAAGCTCCTTGCTGAATTCCTTTTGGAAGTAATGGTCTGCCTCTTCGTACTTACCTGCTATCACATAGATAGCAGCAAGATCGCTACAGATGTGCAGGAAATTTCCATTGTTCTCAACTTTCTTTAAATGCTCCAGGGCTTGTCCTATTAGTTCCGGTAAATCTTCTCTTCCCCCAGCATTTTCACTCTCTCTTCTGTTCAGTATTTCAAGGATTTTTGACCTGTAGGAACACCCAATGTGGTAATGCACATAGGCATTGTCTGGCATGTGTCTTAAAGCCCTTTTTAACAGCTTTATAGACAGGTCAGGTTTTTTTTGATAAAATTTCGCTGCAGTGCGCAGTACATCTGTTGCATCTGGAGCTTCCTTTAAGGCTTCTTCCACTAAGCCCTCTCCTTTGTCTTCTTCGTTCATCTTTTGAAGTTTTAGAGCCAAGAGGACTTTAACATACTGGTTGTGTGAATTCAGCTCCATGGCCTTCTTCAGGAGCTCGAGGGAGTTCCCATATGGTGGCCTATCATCCAGGCGGTAGCTCGCGACAGCCCATCCAAAGGTGGACTCTGGGTTCTTTGGGTTCTTTTCCAGAGCCTTCTCGAAACACATCTTTGCTCGTTCATTTTGATTTTTTGTGCACTTTAACCGAGCCCACCCTTCCTCACACTCAATCTCAGGACTTTCAATTCTGTAGGGGCTGGAAAACTTCGCACAGACGTCTTTCACCTTGTTCACATAAGTCTGAGCGATTTCGGGCTGGTCCATGTGGTAGTAGACCCAGGCGTAGTTTCCCCAGGTGACCAGACTTCTGATCTCGGCTTGGTCTTGATACTTTTCTTGGATTGACTCTTCAGCTTTCCGCAAGAATGCCAGGGCTGCCTCGTATTGGCCTCTGTGGTCCTTTATGTAGGCTGATAGGTTGTACATAGTGGCTTTAAATTCATTGCTCTGAAACTCAAACTTGTTAAACACTCTGTCCTCAAACTCATCCAAGGACTTTTCTCCCTCCATCAAGTTCCAGGTGAAATGGCATTTTAGTTGCTGTAGGCTCTTCTCCAAAGATTTCTTAGTGATCTCACTGTAGGACAAACAAGAAAAATGGACAATTGGAGACACCACATAGATTCATCTGTCAAGTGGGATCATAGCAAAAAAATATTTCCTCCTAAGGGGTTTTAACCTAAATTAAAGAAGAACAACTTTTCCTTTTTTTTTTTTTTTTCCTTCCAATGTTTTGGCATATGTGTTAATTCCTACATGGGGAAGCAGGAGTTTGGTGACAATGGAGAGCAGAATTAGAGGAACATGGGTCAGTCTGAGTCTGAGGATATGTTTCCCAGAAGAAGGTCGTGTTAGGTAGCTCTGATAGAGCTGCAAAATCTTTAGAAACTGATTTCAGCAAAGGTTTAAAATTTTATTTAGGTAGTTTTAAAAGAAATAGGAAGACTATTTAATTGCTTTTTATTTGCTTTTCATCTTTACCTAGTGTTTTGGAAATTTTAGCTTCATAGTTTTCTATTCTTTCCTAGACCCTGTTTTGCTGTGCTGATTTAAATTTCTTAGATATTGTTCTGAAATTTGATTCTATTTTATCTTTTATATTCTTAATTCCTTAGTTCTCCTTTATTTGCCATTTTAAAAACCTTATTTCTTTCTATTTCCTCTAATCATTTCAACTTTTAGTATATCCTTAATAAACTTTCTATCCAAAGTTTTGGAGTTTTTGTTAAATTGATTTTGTTATTTTATTTTAATAGTCTACACTCTCTTTTGTTGTTGTTGCTGAATCTTTCTGTTTTTTTTGTTGTTTTTTTTTTTTTTGTACTAGGGATTAAACCCAGGGCACTCAACGACTGACCCACATCCCCAGCCCTATTTTGTATTTTATTTAGAGACAGGGTCTCACTGAGTTGCTTAGGGCCTCAGTTTCGCTGAGGCTGGCTTTGAACTCATGATCCTCTTGCCTCAGCCTCCTGAGCCGCTGGGATTACAGGCATGTATGGTGAATCTTTCTATTTTAACCATTGAAATTTTATTTTATTTTATTTTTAGTTTTAGATGAACATAATATCTTTATTTTATTTACTTTTTTTTAATGTGCTGCCTCACATGTGCTAAGCAAGCACCCTACCACTGAGCTACAAGTCTAGCCCAACCATTTAAATTTCGTTTGCAATTATTCTTAACATTTTCTCATTTCTCCTACTTTCATAGTATTCTATCTCTTAATATTATTATTATATATGTTACCAATATCTTAAACTTTTGTTTTGGAATAAAATATAATCATCCCCCCTTCTGTTTCTTAGACTGGTAATTTCAATGCTTAACATGTCTCATCGAGCTGACTATTAATAATTTGCGTCTTTTGTTTTAGTTTTCTTTTGGAATCTTATTTTCCTCACCTTGGATTTCCCCTAAGAATAGGAGTACCAAGTGTGGCCGTGGGGGAGGCTCACAGGCAGCTTACTCCTTTTGTTTATGCGAAGAGTTCTTTTTCCTTTAGAGAACACTTACACCCCTCCTGAAATGTTTCCCATTCCCTTGAATATTCCCTTCAATGTGGATCTTCAAAATAACTAAATAAATAAGTAACAAACCAACCCAGCCAACAGACAAAAGAGCAAACTCCCACATATTACCTATGCACTAGAGTCTCTAAAAATATTGATTTTTCTTATATAAAAGTTTCCATGGTATGTATAAATTAGCCCTCTCATTGGAAGCTACATATTCTACACACATGAATTCTGACATAACTAATCGATATCTGGAAAACCATGCAAAGTGACAAGGATCGCTTTTGAAGCATATGCCTTCATTTAAGACTATATTTCTCCTCTTTCTACTTGCCACCTCTCTTTTACTTTTTCTATCTGTGCACCCTGCCTCCCCCACATATTTTGACCTGACCAGAGTTGGCCAAACTGGGAACGGGATTGAGAGGGAGTGAGGGAGCTGGAGTCTTCATGTGTGAAGAAAAGTGCTGTGGGCACACTGGTCTGAAGGTGACCTTACTCTGCAGGACTCACCATGTTCTGTAACACATGCTGCAGAGTGTGATCTAGGTGCACATGGGGATGCACAGGGTCTGGGTCCCCATCTCTGCAGTATTCTGTTGCTACAGATCTGCATTGGGTTGTGTGAGGCACTCCAAGAACTCTAAATCAATTCCTCCTCCTCTCTGATTCTTGGGACAAATGGAGATGTAACTACCCCCAGAATAAACAAAACATAAATTGGAGGGAAAATACACTGGAGTTTCTGGGAAGGATCTTCCTTTCTTTCAAAACCCCTTCAAAACCCCAGGTAAATCTTACTAAAGAAGAAGGTGTCATAACTAACTCCAGGGACGAGGTATAGGACAGCACTTGGGTTCTGACAATAATGACAGCAATGTCCCCTTGAAAAGCACATGCCCAATCTGAGCTAGCTTCTTCTGCAGAAATAACAGGAAGATTCTTTTAGATATGAGCTCCTTAGCTCTTTTCTCATTTGAGAAAAGAAATAGAGGAATGGAATTCAGATTTCATCTACCATATTGTGCATTTGCAGGAAAGAGGCATTTAATAAGTAGTCTTTGAGCACCCATTCAAAAGGCATCTAATGCACTGCTTCGTCTTGCCTCTGTACTCCCACTGGTAAATCAAAGAAGTTGGTTCCTGATACTTGCATCCTGGGCTCAGACTTGTGAGACTTATCTTCCTGATGCCTCTAGAAAGCCCAGTGGTCATGTCAGCTTAGGAACCAACTTCCTAACAAGACACCTAAAGTACAAGAAGCAAAATCAAGAATCAATAAATGGGATAGATTCAAACTCAAAAGCTTCTTTTCAGCAAAAGAAATAATCAATAATGTGAAGAGAGAGCCTACAGAATGGGAAAAAATCTTTGCAACCTGCACCTCAGGAAGACTATCAATCTCCAAGATATATAAAGAATGCAAAAAATTAAGCACCAAAAAAGCAAATAACCCAATCAATAAATGGGCTAGGGAACTGAACAGACACTTCACAGAAAAAGAAATAAGATTGGTCAACAAATATATGAAAAAATGTTCAACATCTCTAGCAATTAGAGAAATGCAAATTAAAACTACACTGAGATTCCATCTCACTCCAGTCAAGAATACAAGCAACAATAAATGTTGGTGAAGATGTAGGAGAAAAGCTACACTCACATTGCTGGTGGGACTGCAAATTGGTGCAACCACTATGGAAGCAGTATGGAGATTGCTTGGAAAACTTGGAATGGAACCACATTTTATTCAGTTATCCCCACTCTTGGGCATATACCCAAAGAACTTAAAATCAGCATACTATAGTGACAACAATGTTTACAGAAGTTCAATTAACAATAGCTAAGCTATGGAACCAACTTAGGTGTCCTTCCACAGATGAATGGAAAAAGAAAATCTGGTATATATGCCACATGGAATATTATCACATATTTACCAAAGGAATATTACTCAGCCATAAAGAAGAATGAAATTATGGCATTTGCTGGTAAATGGATGGAACTGGAGCATATTATGCTAAGCAAAATAAACAAATGCTGAATGTTCTCTCTGATATGCAGATGCTAACACAATAAAGGGAAGTGGGTAATAGAAGTTCACTGGATTAGACAAAGGGAAATGAAGGGAAGGGAAGAAAAGGGGGATGGAAAACACAGTAGAATGAATTGGACATAACTTTCCTATGTTCATACACAAATACATGACCAGTGGAGACTCCACATCATGTATAACCACAAGAATGGGATCCTAATTAAAATGTTATACTCCATTCATGTATAATAATTCAAAATACATTCTACAGTCATGTATATCTAAAAAGGACAAATTTTGAAAATAAATTATTTTTTCCTCTATTAAAAAAAGAAATAAGAAAAAGAGTTCAATGGTTTAGACAACAATTTCTTTCCCTGCTTCTGTTCTGAAGGAAAGTCACAGTGGCAGGTGGTACCACTCAGAGCTAATGCTGCCATCTCACTGTCTTAGAACTGTCTCAGGGTCATGGAGGAGCCCAATCGAAACGCACATCCTTAGATCTCAGATCAGCTTACTAAATCATAAACTGTGGGGAGTTGAGTGCAGGAATCTGTCTCTAACAATTTCTTTAGGTTAATTCTTACATATGCATGAGTTTGAAAACTACTGTCTAAGAGCACAGTGGCAAAACCCAGGGGAAAGAGCCCATAAAGGAAGAATCAAACACAGTGAAAAGAGGGACTGATAGGTATGTATAGTTATGAGAAGATTCTAAGGTAAGTCCATGCTAAAATTCTAAGAAATAAGAATAAAGTTCATATAGATTTTGAGTGACCATAAAAACAAATCTATAAACATCTCAAAATTTTACACCCCCCCCCCCCCCGCTTATCAAGCAGATACATAGACTAGCAGAAAAATGCCATTTCAAGGACACAGATCAGGAGCCTTACAGAAGATGTCTATGCATCTTCTAGGAACCAAGCACTAAATTCCAGAACTCTCCCCCATCCTACCCTCCAAACTGGAGAAACAGAAGTCTCCCTTCCCAGTGAGTTAACACTCCCCCTTCAGGACAGTCTCATGTTTCTGGGCTAGGAGAGGTGAGAACTCTTTTCTCCACTCACCTCATGTTCAATACGTACTTTAGCCAATCACTTGGGCAGGGCGCAGGAGGAGTAAAAATATTTCTGTTTAGTTATCAGCCCTAATACAAATCTGAGATGAATGGGGCCATTAAAGAAACATTCGCTTCAGCAGGAAGTGAGGTTGCTATTCTGAGTACATCTCTGACACTATCTACTGAAAAGAAGTCTTTAGTTAAATAACACGTGTATTATAAGCCCTCAACTTAATCCTTTCAAATAGAAAGGAAAGAGGGAAGTTTACAAGAGCAATTGCCCCAGACCCATCTTTACATGAAGACTCCCACCAAATTAAACATCTCTGCCTGCTTCTGTCTGACTTCAGCTCTCAGATCCTGCGGTGAACAGACCTTAGGAAACTGGACTGCATGCTGCCTTAGGCGTAAACAAAAGAGCATTGCTAAAACAGATTAACAGCTAGAGACATCAAGCATAGGAACGGTTCAAGCGAACACTAAAATGCTAGGGAGAAAGGCTGCTTAGGATTTGCTAATTGAGTCTACATTTGCAGTGTGATCGGGAGAAGGGAGAAGCTTTACCTTGCTGTTTCCAAGTCGTTCTCCATTGTGCTGGGAGCTGCAGTTCAGGCTGCTGTGTGCTTCAGAAACTTTCCTCCTCTGCCTCCTATAGATGCTGGAGACTCTTATATAGCAGCAAGCTGGTGGTTTCTCTTCCTGTTTCTCTGCAGTTGACTTTACGAAAGAGAAATTGAAACTGGAAAGTGAAATCACCAGCACTCTTTGCAGAGAAATGATGTTGAGTAATATTTAAGCTTTTCAGGAACCAGCTTTGTGCAGTGAGTCAGAATGATCAGTTCTAGAGCTAAGGCATCCAGGGAGCCCACTGTGGAGATGAACACATTTACAAAGTACCTGTCCTCATCTCTGCCATGTTTGTTTTTTTGTTTTTGTTTTTGCTTTTGAACCAGGGATTGAATTCAGGGACACTCAGCCACTGAACCACATCCCCAGTCCTATTTTGTATTTTGTTTAGAGACAGGGTTTCACTGAGTTGCTTAGTGCCTCGCTGAGTTGCTGAGGCTGCCTTTGAATTCACGATCCTCCTGACTCAGCCTCCCAAGTCACTTGGATTACAGGCGTGCACCACCATGCCCGGCTCATCACTGCCATGTTAATCCACCCTCACACTTAGGAAGTGTGGGCCACTGTAAGAAGCAGGTGCCATCCACAGGGCAGGGCTTTTTAGCTCGTTTCATTCACTGCCACTGCAAAGCACCGGTTACTGCACTAATCCATGCACGTTGCATGGTATGGCAGACATTCAAAAAGTAGTTATTAAATGAGTGAATACATGATTCAAAGCCTGGGCTCTGACGTCAGTCTATTTGCATTTGAAATCAGTCTCCATTTATATGCCATGAAATTTGGGGGAAATTATTGCATGTCTCTGCTTTAGTTTCTTTGATTGCAAATTGGGAACAATACTGCTACCAATAGTGGTGAGATGAGGAGTGAAAGAGCGTTTACATGAAATGTCTTTAGAATAGTGCCTGGCACCTAATAACTAGATGCAAGCTTTTATTATAACTAAAAACTAAAATCATTAACCAAAGAAACCAGAGGGGAAATTTCAATGTTTGTTTGTTTGTTTCCCTAGAGCTTTAAATCCTCTGAAACCCTGTGATCCATCATGATCAATAAGCTAAACCAAACAATCCCTAATATCTCTACCTGTTCTTGGCTTCCCTGAGACTCATAAAATCCCTGTGTGTCACCTCAGTATTTGGCATTGTGATATAGCACATTATCACAATGTGCAGCACAGTGGTTTGTGAGGACAGAGAAATGTGTTTCCTTTGCTTTTTCCTTATTCATAGCTATGAGGGTTAATTTTGATTGCCAACTTGACTGGATTGAGAGGTTCCTAGAAAATTGGCAAAGCACACTTCTGGGTGCATCTGTGAGGCTGCTTCCAGAGGAAATTGGCATCTGGTTCAGTGAACTGAGGCAGGAAGACCTGCCCTGATCATAGGATGCACCAGCCAGGAGGCTGGGCACAGATGGAATCAAAAGAAGCAGAAGGGGGAAGCTTGCTTGGGCACTTACCCTTGACTCTTTTTTAGTAGGTACTATTTTGGGGGGAGTTGGGGGGCTCCTACCATCACTGGCAGACATTAAACTCCAAATTCTTCAGAATTTGAATGCAGGCTTGCACCAGCAATTATCCATAGGGCTTGCAGGCCTTTAGCCATTAACTGGGGCTGCATCATTGATCCCTCTTTCCCTGAGTCTTCCAGCTTCTTGGATTGAGCAGCTACTGGTTTCCCCTCCTCTTCAGTCTGCAAATGGTCATTGCAGGAGTATTTAACCTCCGACTTTTTAAGTTAATCTAACAAATTCCCTGTTATAATTATATATACATTCTATTAGTTCTATTCCTCTGGAGAATCCTGCAGTACTCTTGTTATGGTTTGGATGTGAGGCATCCCCCAAAAGCTCATGTGTAAGACAACGAAAGAAGGTTTGGAGAAGAAATGATTGGGTTGCAAGAGTCATAACCCAAATCAGTGAGTTAATCCCCTGATAGGGATTAACTGAGTGGTAACTGAAGTGGTCAGGAGTGGATGGAGGTGGAAATTGGGGGCATGGATTGGGAGTATATATTTTGTATCTGGCAAGTAGAGTCTCTCTCTGCTTTCTGATCATCAGTGAGCTGCTTCCCTCTGCCACACTATTCTGCCCTGATGTCCTGCCTCACCTTAAGTCCCTTATGGACTTAAGTGGAGCCAGCCACTTATGGACTGAGACCTCTGAAACCACAAGCCCCCAAATAAACTTTTTGTCCCCTAAAATTATTCTAATTGGGTCCTTTTGTCACAGCAGAAAAAAGCTGACTAAAACAGCTCTCAATCACAAAAGGATTATAAGGTGCATAGACTCAAGGAGGACAAAAGTAATAATACCAAATGCCTTTGGCACAGAGAAAAGGTGAAACATACTTTCCAGTAAAACTGTGTCAGTAAGATAGGTTACTCAATCTTAGAGAAAGTCACATATCCTGATTTTCTGCTTAGGTCAGGGTAGAAACAGAAACTGTTCTTCTTAAAATCCTCTACCCTTTGATTAGGATGCACAGCTGTTTATCTATCCCAGTTGTAGACTCTGAAGTCTCACTCACATGTGACAAGTTCTAGTTTTATTTGTAAATTCTAGTATATGTTTATAAAAATGTGCTTAGGAATAGAAGAAATGCCAAAATAAGAAACCAGGGACACTTGTCAGTTTTGTTTTGGTGTTGGGGTTTGCAGTCAAGAAAACTTAATGGAGTCAGGCACAGTGGCACACATTTGTAATCCCAGTAACTTGGGAGGTTGAGGCAGAAAGATCACAACTTCGAGGCCAACCTATACAACCTAGCAAGACCCTGTCTCAAAATAAAATTTTAAAAGGACTGGGGGTGTAGCACAGAGGTAGAGCACTTGGTTAGACTGTGTAAGACTCCTGATTCAATTTCCAGTTGAAAAAAAAAGCCCTAAAAGAGTCACTGTTGAGTGGGAATGTTTTAATTTTGAATAAAGGCACAGAGAAAAGTTTTACTCGTGGTCAGAACACTCTGAAATGCCTGCAGATAACTTGTTTCACCCCTCTCTGGCCCATGCCTATAGATAGCAAAACTGCAGCCAAGATGCATCTGGTAGCTGGTTAGTGCAAGAACAGGTGGTGTGACTGCCAAACAGAAACTGGAAAGGATAGCTAGCTCTCTCCCATTCTGAGAAAAAATGTATTTAGTGAAAGTTCTGATTACTCTGGTTCTATAAGTATTGTGCATCTTTTCCCTAGACTATAGGCCTTGGACTGCACCTGTTTATCTTGGTTTCAAAGACGGGGAATTTCTTGCTGTTCCCAGAATGGGGAATGTCGCCACGAGTACTTGAATTGGCTGTAAGGAGGTCAAATGCAATACTTTGCACACTGTGGTCAGCAATCAGCATCAGCATCATCTGGAAACTTGTTAGGAATGCAAATTCTCAGGCTCCATTCTAGACTGATGCAACCAGAAATATGTGTATTAATAAGCCTTCCAGACAATCCCAGTGAATTCTAAAGTCTGAGAACCATATGATACACTGAAAGGAAATGAAAATACTTTCACTTCCATAAACTGAAATACTATGCTCTTCCATTGAGATTATTTCTTAATTGATGCTCTTTTTTGTTTTGTATCTTTGTGAAGAATGTTTGACTAGAGTTTTGTCTGCCTAGAAGAGCTGGAGGCTCGTCCAATAGTGTTCACACCTATATGTCCTGTACTTTGTGAATCATGTGCTCCCACCTGATACAACATTCACTCTTTCACTCATTGATGAATAGACATATTTTAAAGAATCTTCCAAATAAACTTTAAAAAGATATAGTTAATAAAACAGTTCGTTCATATTTTTTTTTTGCAAAAATTGCTGTAGTCTGGATAAGTGTCCCCCTCAAATGCCCATGTGTTAAAGGCTTTGTCTCTAGCAGTGACACTATTAGGAGATGGTGGAACCTTTAAGAGATAGGATCTAGTGTAAGGAAATTAGGTCTTTGGGAGCATACTTTTGAAAGAGATATTGAGATCATGTTCCCTTCCAGTATCTTTCTTTTCTTCCAGGCCACTAAGAGGTGAGCATTTTCCTCTGCCACACCCTCCCCATCGTGTTGTGCTGCCACAGGTCCAAAGGCAATGGGACTAAATAACCATGGACTGAATCTTCTGACACCATAAGCCAAGGTGAACCTTTCCTCTTTAGTTGATGATTTCAGTTATTTTGTTATAGTATTAGAAAGCTGACTAACATGAAAATTAATTCAACACTATTTCATTTTGCTGTGGTTTGAATGTGTCCCCCAAAGTTCATGTGTTGGAAACTAGATCCCCAATGTAGCAGTATTGGGAAGTGAGGCCTAAGGGAGATATTTGGTTGTAAGGGCCAATGACCTGAAATGAATGGAGTAATGGCATCATTATGGGAGTGGATCCTTACAAAAGGACACATTTGAGACCCCCTCTTTCTATCTCTTTTTGCTCTTCCACCACAGAATGACTTAGCAAGAAGGCCCTAGCCAGATACATCCTCTCAACCTTGGATTTCCTAGTCTCCAGAACTGTTAGCCAATACGTTTCTATCCAATATACATTAGCCATTCATCTAGTTTGAATCTTTCATGTCCCTTGAAAAGCTCATATGTCAGGCAACGTAAGAATGTTTAAAGGTGATATGATTAGATTATGAGAGCTGTAACCTCAACAGTAGATTAATCCATTTTATGGATTAATAATTTGAGTGGATTACTGGATGGTAACTGTAGGCAGGTGGGGTGTGGCTAGAGGAGGTGAATCACTAGGAGCGTGCCTTAGAAGGATGCATCATCTCTGTGGTCCCTTTCTGCCCATCTCTCTGCTTCCTGACCCCACCATGAACTGAGCAGCTTTCCTCCACTGGGCCCTTCCCCCATGATGTGCTGCTTCATCTTGGGCCTAGAGCAATGGAGTTGCCAGTCTACAGACTGAGACCTCTGAAACCATGAGCCCCAAATAAACTTTTCCTTCTCTACATTGTTCTTTTCAGGTATTTTGTTCACAGTGACAAAAGGCCAACTTATCCTGCATGTAGTATTCTGCTATAATAGCACAAAAAAGACTATTGTATTTTCAATGTTAATTTTTTGAGAGAACATTTGAATTGTTTTTTATTGGAAACTTGATAGAAGTAAAGGAATTTACTTCTCTGCAGCCCTAAGCAAATAGCCCATAGAAAAATAAACTTACAAATAAACTTATGTAGGGGTAACTTGGACCCCTATCCCTGTTAGAACACTAGGGATATTTCATTCACTCATTCTTCATTCATATATTCAACCAATGCTTATGGAGTGCAATGTGCTAGGCACCTCTCTAGGTCCTTGAGACACATCAGTACACAAAGATCTGTCTTCCTGGAGTTTATCAGAAAGAGAAGAAAATGAACACACTGTCATGGACTGAATTGTATTACACCCTCTGTCCCCAAAATTCATACACTGAATCTCTAACCATTTGTGGCCATTTGTAAGCCAGGAAGAGAGGCCTCACCAGAAACTAATCTTTATGGCACCTTGGTCTTGGACTTTCAGCCTCCAGAATTGTGAGAAATAGTTTTCTGTTGTCTAAGTCATCCAGTTTGTGATTTTTTTTTTTGTTCTGGCAGCCCAAACAGACTAATACAATAATAAATAAATTAGATAGGATGTGATAAGTGCTATGGGGAAAGAAAGCAAGTAGAAAGGGTAAGGATTGTATATGGGGGAGGAAAAGGGCCCAAGGTCTAGCAGCTGCTAAGTTATACAGCTGCAAAACCTCTCTATGCCTCAATTTTGTTATTGTTAAAATAGGAACTATATCTGTACTTACCATACAAGGTTTAATGAAGATCAAGTGAATTATTGTATAAAAGGCCAGAGAATAGTGCCTGGCAGAAAGTAAATGCCAATAAGAGAGAATCATCACTACCTACTACTGCCACCACTACTACTTGGGAATGTCATTTACTTCTAGGGCCAGGGGCCACTTACTTAAAAGTGGTCTATGCTTTGCTAAAAAAGAGGTTTGACTGCAAAGGGGCATGTTCTTCTATATATTAATTTGGTGGCTGTTACATGAATGTCTGGTTAGATCGGTGAATTTTATTGTATGGAAATAATACCACAATAAAGCTGATGAAAAAAAAAAGTGGTCTATCTACTGTGGAGCATTGACTACATAGTACTGTCAGATATTGGTGGATGCCACTGAACTGCTCTATCAGATTCTCTATCTTTATCCTCTTTCTTGGCCAGGATGCTACCTCAGAGGAAGAAGAATTAGTGTCTCTGTATAAAGGGATACTTCTGCTGCCAAAAGTGCTGGAAAGTTTAACTCAGACTGAAAATATTTTAGAATTTGGGAAGATCGAGATTTGAAAAAATGCTCAAAAGAGAAAAGTACTCTCAAAGGGCTCCCAATTGGTATAAGTTTAGCTGCTATTACAAAGATGCTCAAGAATATAAACAACACTATAAAAGAGGTTTATTTCTTGTTCACATAACCATCCACAGTTGGTGTTCCTGAACATCTGGTAGTTCTTCTCTGTGCAATGATCCAAGGACACAGATTTCTTCCAACACTTCCTTTCACGTTCCATTAAGAAGAGTTAGTATCTTCTCTCCTACACAGAAAGGGAGGCTGGGAAATGTAGTTCCTGACTGGGATTCCTCTATTTCAGTGACAACTTTGTGCTATAGAAGATGAGCACTGATTTGGGTGGATCATGTGCTGCACCTTACCCAGCTTCTACCCAGCACCCTACTCTGGCTCTAAAGATCCACATGTACTCTTCCTCCCAAACATAGCACATACTCAGACCTTGGACAAAGGAGCCCACCCAGAATCAAGGCAATCACTGCTCTCAGCTGGTGGTCAGGGATCTCTGAGGGAGGCACTGTCCTCTCCAATGGTCTGGATGAGATTCTTTGTGGTCTGGAGATTAAAAAAAAACAAAAAAACTAAGACTAAAAGTCTAGATACAACTAGATAATTCATATGTATTATGTGCAGTGCTAGTGTAGGATAGCAAGAATCACACCCAATTGAAGAAAGAGAAGATGGAAAAATCTTAGAGAGCTAAAGTCCATGGCAGTGATGAAACTCTGCCGGATGGGCATTTTGAAGACCCTCTACTCTGGCAATGGTGAAAGTGTCTGGATAGGACACTGATTCTATCATCTGATAGGAACTATCCTGCCATTGTTCTCCAGATACCTAGCTCCATCCTCTGGGAAGTTCTTTTTGACATTCATTCTCATTTTATTCTCATCTTTCCACCATGGGGTAGGGGTTCTGTTTTTCCACCTGTTGGGTCCTAGAGACTCCTGCAATCAAATAGGACCTTCGTTAATAGTGTTCCTTAAGGAGAGCATTGATTAATACCCTCAAAGAATGCCTCCTGCATTTTTCAGTATTTGATTCTGAGAATCAAGAGGTTTTTTGAAAAAAAATTTTTTGTAGTTGTAGGCGGTCAGTATGCCTTTATTTTATTTGTTTATTTTTATGTGGTGCTGAGGATTGAACCCAGGGCCTCACACATGCTAGGCAAGCTCTCTGCCACTGAGCTACAACCCCAGCCCTGAGAATCAAGAGTTTTAAAAATAGATTATCATGAAATCATCAGAAAGGAAGAGGGATATGAAAGAGTCCACATAAAGGTACAAGAGACAGCATAGGTGGTCAGAAGAAATGTGCTGAATGTTCAAGAGTTCACTGCAGGTATATGAATTTCTTTTTTTGTGGAAATGAACTATAGGAACATTTCCATTTCTCTTATCAGCTGCTTCAGCAGGCCCTTGGAAGTCAAGCTTCTAAGGTACTCCTGGGTTTTCCCACAAGACTTTGCATATTCCTCTACACTTGTGTTTAAGAAAGGGTTGCAGGCAGCAATCCCCACCACTCACTCCAGGCCAAGCACTATGGGTTAAAATTCCATAAATTTATTATGAAATAAAAGCCTCATTCCCTGCCCTTCTGGAGTTTATAATCTGATTGCAATATTAAATTTGCATGCATATAAAATGACATAAAGAGGAAAGACCACAGGAAATGAATTGCACAGGGAATGCGTGAAACTATTCTTGCTTTATTGGAAATGAAGACACCTGAAGGGCGTGGGTGTTCTCAGCAGGTGCTCCTGTGTGCTCTTGAAATCAGGCATGTCTTTCAACTTGGAATTCATTTGTCACATTATTTGACACCTACTGGGAGCCTACTAGCAGCTTGTTGCCTAAAAAATTAATTCCCTGACCCCGATGACAAACGAAAACAAAAAACAAACAACCCAGAGCAGAAAGTCATAGAGGAGTGGTCATTGCAGTCTCTTCAGAGGTTACTGATTATCCAAATATCAGTTTTGATGAATACAAAGAATGCAATTATGGATAAGTGAAAAGAGTTGGAGGGCATTCTTTGGGGGGTGGTTGGTAGTAGAGATTTTCAAACATGAGTGTGACCTTGTGCATATCAGGAATGGAACTCTTTTGAGGAGTGGCTACTAAGGAAGGGGGTCACAGCATTCTGGTCTGAACTTCTTTGTCTTGAATTGGGTTTTACTTTATTTGGCTTCATATGTAAGGTATGTCCTGGGAACAAAATTCAAACAGATATACTGTTGAAAATAAATCTTCCCAGACAACTAGCTCCCTCTCTAGAGACTACCCTGGAAAGAAAATCTCCTTCCCTGAATATTTTTTGGCCTACTTGTGAAATGCTTTTTTTGTCTTTTTCTTTTTCCTTTCCTCCCTTCTTCCTTCTCTACCTTTCTTCCAACAATGTTAACATGCTATACACACTTCTGTATTTTTGTCTATTATATTTCACTATATCTTGGAGATAAAGAGTTCTATATTTTTTCATTTTGAACTGCTTTACTGTTATTATTTGCAATAGTTGCATGATATCCCATGTATGGAATGTTAAAATCAAATTAACAAGTCCTCCAATGAGTTATTTTCAGTCCTTTTAAGTTCCTTGTTATTATAGACAAAGCTTCATGAACATCCATGTACATGTCTTTGCATGCACATGCAAATTATTCATAAGAATGGAATTGCTGGGGCAAAGGTTCAGGCGCTCTTAATAACAATCAACAATTTCCCTCCTACTATATTCTTTATTATTTTAATAGCAACACATGTTAGAGCCTATTTATCTACACACTTGGTAGAACACTCTTAGGAAAGATATTTTCCTTGCTGACCTGGAAATAGCCTCACTTGCAGTGTTGATTTGAGTTACTTTTTATGAATGATACTGACAATCCTTTCATATGTTTAAAAGCTCTTTTCATATTATGCCTGTTCCTGACCTTTGCCCATTTTCCCTTGAGCTGATTTTTTTTGTCTTGATTTACAAGAATTATTTCAGTATTAGGGAAATTAATTTTTTACCTAGTAATTTACCTAAATATTATCATTTAGTTTTTCTTTTGCCTTTTGATGTTTTTAAAGTACTGTCTTCATGCAAGATATATTAATATATCTATATTTTAACGTAGCTGAATTTATTAATAGTTTGATGTTTTGTTTCAAACATATAACTCTCAGACCCCAAAATTTAAAAAAAAATTATCTCAAGAATTCTTGTGATAATTTTATGATTTCTACTTTTTGAACACTGAAAACTGATTTATACAGAATCCATTTTGGAGTTTAAGAAGACAGGAGGTGGGACCAATCACCAGAGAAGTTCTAGTCTCTTGTTACTTATCAAATACAGAGGGTCTACTGTGTGCCAGTCAATGTGCAAAGCCCTGAGTGAGAGTCTTCTGGGGAATCTGGGGCACAATGAGAATAAATCAGGGTCATGTAGGCTCAAAGCAAGTGCTTTCATTAAAGGGGTTTTTGCTCAAAATCCCTATGACAGATTATAAATTTCTACATTGAGATGAGCATTCTTAGAACCTGGAAGAGAAAGAAACAAGTGAAAAATCCCATTATCGGCCCAGCTCTCCCCCATTGGGGCCTGTCTCCCCTTTCTCCTCTCTCTCTCACAACTAACAAACTGCTTCTTCTACTCCTTTCTTCTCTCCCTTCTCTTCCCTCTGAAACCCAGAGACCTGGTAGGAAGGTCTCCCTGGGGCTTCTGCTCTTCTGGGTGGTGGGCCCCACCTGTACCCTCTGCGGTTTCATTACTACCCTTCCCATCCAGAGACTCAGAAGGGCCAAATCTGCCAGGATCTGAGGCCGGATTGCCTGTCAGGCATCCCAGTCCTCTCCCAGGGCCTCCGACTGTCAGATGCCCTTTTCTATTAAGTTCATGGATGAATCTGGACAATTGCCACCCCAGGGCATCCAAGGCATTTTCAGAGAGTCGTTTATTGGCGATTCTTCTTAGATTTATGATCAGTTTTCCCTTCTCAGTCCATGACCCGTGTATGTTCAAGCCCTCCAGGTAATGGTGGATGGCAGTGGTGTCACTCAGCCTCTGGTACTGCTGGAAGTTGCCATACCGCAGGTGGAGCACTTGCCTCTCGGCAGGAGGGAGATCCCTACTGAATTCTTTCTGGAAGTAATACTCAGCCTCATCGTACTGGCCTGTGATGGCATACAGGCAGGCAAGGTCTGAGCAGGCCCGGGGGAGGTTAACATTCAGCTCAACCACTTTCTTAAAATGATCCACAGCATTTTTCATTATTTCCTGTAGTTTTTCTTCATTCTCATTAGTGGTGCACTTTCTCGACCTCTGTATTTGTCTGATTTTTGCTCTGTAGCAGCATCCAATCTGGAGATGCTGGTAGACATTGTTGGGTACTGATTCTAATGCCTTTTTCAGCAATTCTATAGCTGTGTCCAGGGCGCCTTTATTCCGGTAATATTTAGCAGCACTACAGAGTACGTCTGTTGGACACGGTGTTTTCTTCAAGGCCTCTTCAACCAGCTTGTCTCCTTCCACTTCAGCTGCATTCCTGACCTTTTGAAGAGTCAGAGCCAGGAGAACATTAACGTACTGGTTGTTAGGATTCAGCTGGATGGCCTGCCTCAGGAGGCGAATGGTGTTTTCTGTTCGTGCTTCGTCACCCAGACGATACAGCGTGATTGCCAATCCTAGGGAGAACTCAGGATTGGTGGGTTTCCCTTCCAGAGCTTTCTCAAAACACTCCTTTGCCCGTTCATAGTATTTTTCTCCCCATTTTAAAAGTGCCCATCCTTCTTCGCAGTCAATCTCAGGGCAATCAATTCTATAAGAGCTTGCAAATGTCTTGCAGAGATTTTCTACCTTGTTGATGTAAGCCTGAGCTTCTGGGAATCTGCCCATGTGATAGTAGATCCACGCATAGTTCCCCCAGGTGACCAAGCTTCTGATTTTGCCTTGGTGGGCCTGCTGCTGCAGATTAAACTCCTCTGCTCGCTGTAGGTATTCCAGAGCCACCTCGTGCTGGCCTCTGAGGTGTTTAACATAGGCAAAGAGATTGTACATGATCGTTTTGAATTCTGTGTTTAGAAATTCCACCTGATCACGGACTCTGTCTTCTAAATCCTGTAAGGAACTTTCTTCATCATATAAATTCCAGGTAAAGTGACATTTCAGTTGTGGTAAGATATTTTCCAAGGAGTGTTTGGCAATTTCACTAAAGGGGAAGAAAAAGAAAGATTTGGGGAATGACAGTGAGCAGTAGCAGGAAGCAGTGCTTTTGGGGCACGGCTACCTGATGACATCTCAGATAGAAGACGAGAGACTTCAGACTCTTTTCATTATTCTCAAATACTGAGCTCTGAGTCTCATGCCCTCTTTTTCATTCTGTCTCAAACAAGGCAGTGAGAGAAAATTAACTAATGGACCAGACATGGGGGAAGGAGACATTTTGTCATACTAACATGGGGAGCCAGCACTCACCCTGAACGACACTAGCTAATCATTAGCTCAGTAGCCTGGCCAGGCCAACCTAAGTGCTGCAGAGCATTTCCTTCCACCACAGTTAGATTTGTTCTTAGATTTATTGAAGAGTCCCTGTCCTTTATGCCAATCTGCCCAAACACTTGGAGATCAGTCAATGACCAGCATATGAATAGATGTCCCTTAGGAGTCTTTTCATAGGGATGGAATGAGCATAGGAAATTAGTTTATTCAGGTTGGTCCATAGTGAGCATTTTATCCATCTGAGGTTGGGCCTATGAGGAGCTATCTATCACTGTCCCTATTGATCTGCTTTGCTGAGCTGGCCTGCAGGACAGATTCAAGAACTGAAATAATTCAAATGCTTCTTACTCCTTACCTGGATGGGTACCGCCTGATGCCATAACCCACCATCCTATCCCCCTGGTTAGTGGCCAAATTCCCTTTGACCACAAAAACAAGAGACATATTGCCTACAGGAAAGGAGAGAGATCTGGAGTAGATGAGAAACACACCCAAAATTCTATTCATGAAAACCAAAGGGAAAACTAGAAACAGAAAATAAATAATATAAAAATCATTTTTAATAGCTAAAAGGTTCTAACAAATGGTTCAGAAAATTCTAATGTGAACAGGTAGTTTAAAATTTACCTCCGTATATATGAAAAGGTCATTAATAAACAAATGCAAATTAAATGAAGTGTTGTCATTTTCAAAAAAATCAAATCTGATAAGAATATGGTGAATTGGACATGCTCATTCAGAAGTACTTGGAGAGTATTTTGACTAGAACTTGTAGGTCGTTGTGATAAAATGTAATAGGTATTTAGACAGAAAAATTTGAATTTTAGGAATGTACAGAACATTAGCTATTCAGACAAAAGTTGTGATGGTCTTTTAATATGTCAACTTTGTAGGCTGCTGTCCCCAATTATTCATTCAAATACGAATCTAGGTGTTGCTATGCCGGTATATTGTAGACAGGATTAAAGTTTATAGGTAGTTAATTTAAATAAGGCAGAGTGTGCTAGATAATTGGGACAGGCCGGAGTCAATCACTAGAAAGGCTGTAGGAGCAGAGCTGACCTTCTCTAGTCAAGAAATCCTGCCTGTACAGAATAGAAGACACAGAGGCAAACCCACATAAATATAGTTTTCTCATACTAGACAAAGGGGCCAAAAACATTCACTGGAGAAAAGATAGCCTCTTTAACAAATGGTGCTGGGGAAAATGGAAATCTGCATGTAATAAAATGAAATTAAACCTTTATTTCTCACCCTACATGAAACTGAACTCAAAATGGATCAGAGACTTAGGCACTAGAACAGAGACCCTGCACCTACTAGAAGAAAAAGTAGGCCCAAATCTTCACCATCTTGGCCTAGGATCTGACTTCCTTACCAAGACCCCTAAAATACAAGAAATAAAATCAAGATTCAATAAATGGGATGGATTCAAACTCAAAAGCTTCTTCTCAGCAAAAGAAACAATCAATTATGTGAAGAGAAAGTCAACAGATTGGGAGAAAATCTTTGTCACCTGCTCCTCAGATAGACCATTAATCTCCAGGATATATAAAGAACTCTAAAAACTTAACATGGAAAAAACAAATAACCCAATCAATAAATGGGTAAAAGAACTGAATAGACACTTCACAGAAGAAGAAATATAATTGATCAACAAATATATGAAAAAAATGTTCACCATCTCTAGCAATTAGAACAATGCAAATGAAAACTACACTGAGATTTCATCTCCAATCAGAATGGCAATTATCAAGAACACAAGCAACAATGAACGTTGGCAAGGATATGGGGGAAAAGGTACACTCATGCATTGCTGGTGGGACTGCAAATTGGTGCAATCATTATGGAAAGCAGTATGGAGAACCTCAGAAAACTTGGAATGGAACCACCATTTGACCCAGTCATCCCACTCCTTGCCCTATTCCCAAAGGACTTAAAATCAGCATACTACAGTGATGCAGCCACATCAATGTTTATAGTAGCTCAACTCACAATAGTTAAACTATGGAACTAACCTAGGTGCCCTTCAATGGATGAATGGATAAAGAATATGTGGTGTGTATATATATATATATATATATATATGTGAATATATATATGAATATATATGTATATATACACAATTGAATATTACTCAACTTTAAGGAAAAATAAAATTATGGCATTTGCTGGTAAATGGTTGGAGTTGGAGAATATCATGCTAAGTGAAATAAGACAAACACAAAAAACCAAAGGTTGAATGTTTTCTCTAATATGTGGATGCTAATTCACAATAAGGAGGAGCTCGGGAAGAATAGAGTTACTTTATATTAGGTACAGGGGAGTGAAGGGAGGGGAAGGGGTATGGGGGAAGGAATGATAGTAGAGTGAAACAGACATTATTATCTCATATACATACAGCACTGCATGATTGATGTGATCCTATAACATGTATGATTAGAAAAATGAGAAATTATACTCCATTTATGTATGATTTATCAAAATATATAAATGCATTCTATGTTGTGTATAACTAATTAGAACAAATTTAAAAATTTAAAAATTAAAAAAAAAGAAGAAGAAGAAATCCTGCCTGTGGACAGCAGCTACAGTCTGTGCCCAGGGTTCCAACCTGCCTTTCTGGATGGCTTGTCCAATGGATTCAAATAGTCTGTCAGCCCCCACAGTCCTATAAGCCAGTTCTTTGTAACAAGTCTCCTAAGACATATCTCCTATTGCTTTCACTTCTGTGCTTAAATCCCAGTTGACTAAAAGGTTAAAGAACTAAGGAGGCTCACTGCAGAGGTAATTAAAATTGCTTAAAATTTTCAACAAATTAGACGATGTTCTACATAAAAATATTTTTAAAAGCCAAATGCCGTTGTGCACACCTGTAATCCCACCAGCCTGGCTGAGACAGGAGGATCGTGAGTTCAAAACCAGCCTCAGCAAAAGCGAGGTGCTAAGCAATTCAGTGAAACCCTGTCTCTAAATAAAAAAAAATAGGGCCGGGGATGTGCCTCAGTGGTCGGGTGTCCCTGAGTTCAATCTCCAGTTCTGCCACCGAAAAATTAAAGTATTGTAGGACTAGCAATTGAATATGATACTACTCTAGTTCCTTCCTCAAAACCCACTAAAATGAATGGGTTTTAAAGCCTTCAATTCACAAGGAAAAGAGAAAATAGGAATACAAAACACAACAAAAATCTGAAGGCTCTGAAAGAGCTAGACAAGCAGTAATTGCTCACCAAACCCAAGAAAAGTAAATCTGACAACCTTGGAAGAAATTTTAAAAAGCTACCTAATTTATAATGTAGAATTCTCCAAAGGCTCAAGACTTGGTAGCACAGGGTACTGCAGAAGTGTGTGTCTGTGTGTGTGTGTGTGTGTGTTTTGAAAGAAGTTCTATGACAGAAAACCAATTTATAATGTCTAAAATCTTAAAAGTCAAGAACTACCATAATTATATTATTTTAAGTTATAGCAATAAATAGCAAAATAGTCACTAAAAGAGTTACTCAGTAAATAGTTACCTCAGGAGAATGGTAAGTAAGGTAGAATGGAGGTGGGGGGCTGCTATTTCCCATACCTTTCACAGATCATGTTGACTATTTAAATGGTGTGCATCTATAAATTTGATGAAGCTGAAAAGAATGACGCGGGAATGGGGTGAGGAAGAAAAGGAGAAAGGAGAGGGGAAGGAAGGAATGAAGGAAAGAAGGAAAAAAGAAAGATATCTGTATATATACATACTATACATACATATACTCACACAATTTTTTTGGAAAAGTTTAATCTTATCTTAATACATATTATATATATGTATATACATACACATACACTGTATGTGTATGTATTATATATATATATATATGTACATACATACACATACACTCATTAGTTTTACTTCTGGTTGGTGATATAAGGGGCAATAGGAATTTTCCCCTTATACTTGATGATAAGTTCCCAAAATTTGTTTAGGGTGCTTTCTGTATTTTTATCCTGAGAAAAGTCTTTCATAATTCTAGTTTGTCCTTTTACTTCTTAAAGACCACTGAAGATTTAAAACAAAACAGAAAGGAGAGTGAATGGGCATTGGGGCTGGTCACCCCAGCTTCTCCGGAGGCTCTGGGGGCACTCAGAGGTAGAGATCCTAGCTCAGTGACAGGCTGCGGTTCCTCAGACAAGAACTGCTACCTCTAGCCAGTCCATCACTCACCAGCGCTGCTCGCCCTGAGCTCTGATAAAGAAGTACGCCACCTTTAACAATCACAATGAAATAACCTACGCTTCTGACGCCCTTTCAGATGAAGAACATAAAAAACAAGAGCCTGCAAAAACATTTCTGCCGGTTCTGCATCCTTTACTGATAAAGACGTGGCTGCGATGAGGAATTGGATAGCCCGCCCCTCCCCCTCCGCCACCGCGCAGCGACCTTCCTCTCAATTTCCAGTCCTGGCCACTTCCAGCTTAGGATTTCTAAAAGCGTCGCTTAGGGAAAGTCTGTAGGAGCCCAGATGTGCCACAGAACTCAAAAAGTCAGATTTAGGGGAAAAAAAAAAAAAGATAATTCTCTGGATTAAGTAGATGTCAAAATCCGACACTTCAGACAAATCTGCTTTGAGATTTTCAAAGGCATTAGACACAATTTGAAGGAATCAATACAAGAAGAAGAAGAAAAAGATCCTTTACCTCATGGTCGCTGCCCTGGTCCTGCGGTTTTCTGGCGAAGGCTGATTTGCTGCTCAGAAATCTGCCCGAGCTGACTGCGGAGCACTGAGGAAGGGAAGCACGACGCTGTGGATGAAGGGTGCCTCTATGTGTATTTGCAAATATGAAATGGAATTTTATCCTGGCAAGTACTACTAACTTTCAACTACACTGGTTTCCCTCTATAGGAAAAGGAGACTTCAACAGGGAGAGCTTTGATTTTCCTGGTTGGGGACTCAACTGGGATGGAGTGTTTGGGGAGGAAATGTGCAAAGGCAAAGGGACATTTCCTAGAGGGAGGATCAGGAATGTAGCCATGGGAGAAGTAGAAATCTAAAAATAACCATTGGACTAGGATGGTTTCTGGAGAAAGGTCACAACCAGCTAATAGTGATCAATTTTTTTTTTTTTTTTTTTTGCTCAGGACTTCATTCAACTCCCCAGATTTAGTGCACTTCACATCCATGTGAGATAGGGTTTTTTACCAGATGGGTAAGAGAAAATGTGCTATGTGCTATGGTAAAGTGCCTGTGGGTTCAATCTCCAGACAATCAATCAATCAATCATTTGGAGAGCTTATGCAGCCTGCCCAAGGAGGAAAGTCCAGGTCTATCTGACTCATACATTCTCAGTTGTTCATTGTGCTTAAGAACAAAGACTGGATCTAAATTACTTGGGTTCCAATTTCTGCTCTGCCATTCGCTACTTGTGTGAACTTGTATCTGTTCTTCATCTATAAAGAGAGTAGTAGTTCTATAAAGAGAAGAGTAGTTCACATGAACAAGTCATTGTGGAGCTCTTAGAATGGACCTCAGCACTTTTTGACTGCAAAGGGAGTATCTGTTCTTACTGTTTTATGTTTGGAATGAGTTTGGGCATTGGCTCTAGTTCCTGATTCTGTCACCAAATGCCTTGACAGATAAATCATAAAGCAAGCCTCAGTTTTATTCTCAGAGAAATAAACTAATTGGCCTGGATGATCCTTCAAGGACCTTTCTCAGTATAAAAATCTGTGACTCTAAAATCTCATGGATCTATATCCTGGAATGTAGTTCCCACCATATGTACAAGTTCTCAATATCTGGCTCTAAGATGAATCAGGCCTCATAGCCCAAGGGTGTCTTATTGCCAAAGACCATCTTCATCCTACCGACATCTAATGCCTCCTCTAAAGTAGACTTTCATGTCCTAAACTGGTTGCAAACTGAGATGTCTTCATCAGTTATCAAGTTGAAAAGGCAGGTAAAGTGTAGTGGTGACATGCTTGGTTTCTAGAATCTTGATGCTTGAATTCAAATCTGTTCCTCCAATTACCAGTTGTTTGATCTTGAATAATTACTTGAGCTGAATCTTGATTTCTGCATCTGTAAAGCATAGGTATTAATACAAACCTTGTAGTGTTAAAGAGAAATTTTGCAGCAGGCATTTGTTTGAAATGATAAGGCAAATTGTTAAAAGACTATTGCAATAAGGGAAAGAGACTATTGCAGTAGAGGAGGGAAATGGAACTCAACTCTGAACACAAATATGAATGTATAGCCAATAGACAGTGTAAGAGTAGAAGGAAAATTACTAAAAGGAACTTGATTTGATATCGAGGATTAGGGAAGAGGAGCTCCAATGGATATTAAGGGTAGAGGCATTCCTGATAAACTGACTTTTCAAGATTCTTCCCTAAAACTGGACTCTACAGGCCAAAGTCAAGGCCAAGTCAAGGAGATGGCTTTGGCAAGAAAGAAAACTAACTAAAGTTTGATCAAGGAGGAAATCTTGGCCAAGAGTTATAATGAGTACTTAGCAAATATTTACCTTTCATCAGAAATAACCACTTGGGTTTTTAAATCAACGTTATTTATGATTTCCTCTGTAGCAAAATCACAGTTTGAAATATACTAATGTGCTTTTCCTTTTGTATTTCCTTATCCAAGACATTATACCTATAAAACTTGAGGCAAGAGGATTTTTTTGTTTTGTTTTGTTTTAAGGGTAAATTGGGATTACCATAGCTGGGATACAAAGAGAAAGAAAAAGTCATATTCATCTTTGCTTTCCAAACTAGACCATTAAGCCCCTCTTCAGAAATGGTACCATTAAAGGAACATTGGTACAGCTCAGTTCAGAAATATTCACTTCTTCTTCTGGAACTCTCAAGAGAAAAGTGGGTCAGAAGAAAAAGTCCTCACAAATTACATCAGTACTGAAATTAGATGGAAAAGAAATCCCCAAATTCCAACTTGTTAATATTGTCATGGCCCAAAGTAGCAGAACCAACATGAAATGCCTTGGCACTCTGAGGATGAGCAGATTCAGATGGGACCAACTGAGAATTGGAAGGTTCCTGAGGCTCAAAAATTAGAAACAGAGGTTCTCTTCAACAAGGAGAAACTCCACTCAGAATGGAAACTTTTGCAAGCAGTGTGGCAATCCCCCTTATCCTCAGGGGATATGTTCTGTGACCTCCAGTGGATGCCTGAAACCTCAGATAGTACAGAACTCTATACATACTATTTTTTTCCCTATACATACATTCCCTCTACACAGGTATGTACCTGTGATAAACTATCTTTTCACTTCAAGGAAGCATTTTGTGGCTTCTCTTCAGTATATTCAAATTGTCATCATGAATATTCTTTCATGAGGGAGCTGTTATTAAGTAAGGGTTATTTGAACACTAGCACTGTGATTCCTTGGCAGTCAATCAATCTGATGACTGAGACAGCTATAGAGTGACTAATGGGCAGGGAGTGTATACAGCATGGATATACCTCATGTCCTGGTTGGGACAGAGCAGGATGGTGGGAGAGTTTATTACACTACTCAGAATGGTGTGTAATTTAAAACTGTCAGTTGGTGATTTCTGGAATGTTCCACTTAATATTTTTGGACTATAATTGATCTTGGGTGGCTGAATCCATGAAAAGCGAAACCTTGGATAAAGAGGACTACTAGATTGAAATTCAATAGTGTTAACCCTGAGAGAAGTAGTGGGAGGCAGCTGGAGAAAGCCCTGGGACACTCTTCCTTCTCTTTCCAGTTCTCAAGGGATCTCTTCTGTTTCATTTCCCGGTTGCCTAAAAACACTTTTACTTTTTTTCTAACTATGGTGGGAGAGTCTTCATAATAATTTGTTTTTCTTTACTACACAACCATCCCTTTAAAATTTTTGCCTGTCTTCATATGTTCTCTGATTATTAAAAATATGAAATATGTGTATATTAAAAATACATCAATGTAGACAAAATAAATGTCCAAAGTTGTACTTGAGATATAATATGCACACATGTACTTTATTCACACTATTTTGCATTTTTAGTTTTCAATTCAAAGATAAATCTTGGATATCTTTTCATATCAGTGTGTGTGTGTGTATATGTGTGTGTGTGTGTGTGTGTGTGTATTCTTGCTATTTTTCAAGACTAATATTTAATAGACACTTTAATATTTAATGAATTCTCTTTGGCTAGGCTTTTAAGTCACTTTTAGATGATCAATCTTATAAACAGTGCTGAGTGAATATCATTGTACACATATCTTTGTATAATTTTGTGAATCTTCTAGTAGAGTGCATTCTAAAAAATAGAATTCCTGGGTTAAAGAAGTTGACCAGATGTATCATGCCACATCTTAAATCCTGGCCTCATTTATTGTCCAAACTGCAGTGCTGAGTTGCTTTTTCACTCACAGTAATCATGGGGCCACCACGGCCCACTTCCTTATAAAATACAGTGCTTATAACCTTAACCAAATTTAAGCTAGGACACCCCTTCTCTTTCTGTCAATCCTGTTACTTCTCTGGGAGCAGGGGAGGGACTCTTTTAGGTGTGGGTTTATATTTTCCCATTTCTTTCTCAGGAAATGGGTGGATTTCACTTTTGGTTGTTTTCTATTTTTCTTTATGGTTTGGTTACAGGTCTCCGTCTGCAACTGAGGTTAAAGGCAGGACCTTGGCTCCCACCAGTGCACTTGGGAAGCTGGAATGCTTCCAGCAGTAGAGGCTTCTGCACTTCCTTCTTCCTACTTCCTGCCACTCAAGTAAAGAGTTGATCCCTGGATACTTCTCAAAAACTGGCCCCCCACCTCCAGGACTGCTTAGGAATCCCTCACACTCTTCATTCATCTGCTAGTTCATTCTGCCTCCTCTTCTAGAGAACAATCTCTTTTGACTAAGCTGGTGGCAGATTCAACTTTCGGTAATCTAAGAGAAAGGAGAAGACATGCCATAGAAAAAGGCAGAAAGGGTGGTGTGGAGAAGGGCCTGGTCTCAGTTTACTCTCAAAGCACTGAAGCCTCAAGTGCACACATTGAAGCCAGAACTGGGGACAGGCAGTCAGTGTAGAATAGGGAATCTGGTCAAATCGAGGAATGGAGGCCAGGAGAGTCTGGGAAGTTGGAGACTGTCCCTGGGAGATTGGAATGTCAGTGTCTCCAGAGCCCTTTTAATCACCAAAGTTACCTGCCTAACTACCTCTCCCAAAAGCTGCAGGCAGGGAGTTGCTAATTAATGCTCCCTGGGTCCCTACCTGAATCTCCATTTGGCCCTTCCCCCTGCCATTTGCATCTCACCTTTTTTGCTATGTGACTGCCACTCCTGGGCCTAATCACATAGGCTGGAAGGAGAATAAGGGGTGGAGGAGAACAAAAGAGACCCTAATCTATAAAAGATGTAGGATGCACTCACTTCTTGGGATTCTAGAACATCCACCATGGCCCCCTTCTCCCAGGAGGGAGAAGGGAGATAGCTGTGTTACAACCTTTAAATAAAACCTGCTTAATATGCTTGCCTTGGTGTGCTTCTCTGGCTTTATACTTCAACACCTGAGGAAGCAGAACTTGTCACTGGTAAAGGACAGTATCAAAATCATACCAAATAGGAAAACATTATCAGTACAGGTTGGAAGACTTCTCATCTCCCTTTTTGGGTCTATTCTACTTCTATTGATACAGTAAAAAATGGCAACTATTTTCTGGGGGCAAGTCATTTTTCCGATGCTACTGATCTTTCACACAAGTCGTTTTCCTCTAACGTGTTTTACCCATGCTGCTGTAAAGCCACAAGCAATTGTTCATACAGATCTTTTCTGTTCTGTTTCCATTATGTTTATTTCAATACATACAAACATGCATATATATGAAAGAACACAATATGTTCTTTTTTTTATTTTATATAGAACATACTTGTCAGGTTGGATTTGGGCAGCTGCATGGGAGGGAGTAAGGACACCTAGCAACCCACTGCGAAGAGCAAGGCAGCACATCAGAGTGGCCAGAGTGACCAGAGTGACCAATCAGACGCAGACAAATAAGCCTCTCTGACGCTTATGTCCACCTAGCCATCTATTGCTCTGCAGGACGCTCAGCCTATTACCGCCTATAAAGATGCCGGGCAGCTGGGGCCACGTGTGATTTTTCTCTGGTTCTCCACCCTGACTTTCACCCCGAGGGCTGGGAATTTCGCCCCGAGGGCTGGGAATTTCACCCAAGATCCAAACTCCACTAAAGCTTGATTCGCCTGTAAAACTCCCGAAAGGGTCCGAGGGGCCCGGCGGGTAAAGCTCCCAAAGGTGGCGGTGGGCGAAAAGGAGTGCACTCGCCAGAGTCAGACAAAAGTGGTAGCTTGATTTTATTGGAAAGTGTGTCCCGGGCGAAATCTCCAGCCCCCGGGGTGAAAGTCGGGGTGGGAGAGCCAGGAGAAATCGCAAATGGCTTCGGCTGCTCAGGGTTTTTATACAGGGGGAAGGGACTGGGGGATCCTGCCCAGGAAAAGTGGGTCAAGGTGGACGTCAGGGTCAGCAGGTGTCCTCCTGATTGGTCACCTCTGGCGCGCCATCTGGCCCTTTGTGCTGGCAGTGGGTTGCTAGGGGTCTTGTTCCCTCCCCCTACAGCCGCCCAATTAGATCTAACATCGCCCACTTTTGTCTGACTCCTGTTTGATGACCTGCGAGCTTACAATACTTATGTATTCTTTTAATTTTATACAACATATAAAACAATATTATTTTATTTATATAAAATGTAAATATAAATTTTATATGAATAAAAATTTTACATAAAATTAAATTACATAGAATTCAATTCAATTATTATAAATATAATAAAGATTTCTGCCTATATATAACATTTATATAATTATATATTTCCTTTGTATATGTAAAAGCAATGTTTATTATGTTATGATTAATTATATAACTGCATATGTGCGTATATATGCCTGTGTAATGTATATTTCTTGTTTTGGACATTATTGAAAGGTTATGGAAAATAGAATTCCTATAAGATAACTCTCCAAAAAAATGGAGGGATAGTGTTGCTCAAGAAGTGGGAAAGGAAATTAGCTGAATATTAAACTTCTCCCAGTGCATTCCTGATAACAACAAGCCCTAAAGGAGAAGGGTAGATATGGAATGCTAGGCCCTAAACCTTGACCTTCCCCATGTCAGCCTAGTCCTGAATGACACTGGGCAAGATTTGAATACTCATCTTCGAGGTCTGGTTTTAACCTGTACAACTAGCCCCTGATGGTCAAAACTGCACGTACACAAGGGCTGGGGATATAGCTCAGTTGGTAGAGTGCTTGCCTTGTAAGCACAAGGACCTGGGTTCACTCCCCACCACCGCAAAAAAAAAAACAACAAAAAAAAAGAGAGAGAGAGAGAAAAAAAAACTGCACGTACACAATGATTACATCATCCTCCTCATACCCTATAAAACCAGATCCCCCTGTAACTGATGGCCATTTGCCCATCCAGAAACTGGACCCAAATGATGCCCGAATCTGCGAAGGAATAAAGGCTCCTCTGAATCCGACGAGGTCTGCTTCCCGTACCTTTGCGCTTACAATTACAATGAGTTTATATTACTATAGTACTTCTCACCATGGGGAAGCTAATTAATATAAAGTTGTTTTGTTTATATTAAGTCTTTTCACCCAATGTCAATATAACTTTTTTCCCCTAGAGAGAAATGTTTCATTTTTTGGCTATTTGATACTTAAGAACCATATTAACTTGGGAGATAAACATCTCATAAAAAACATGGAGAAAAAGACTCTTCAGTGATTTGGGAGGTAGTGCTGGTAAATGGATGTGGTGATTTGCTAGATTCTGGGCAAGACCTTCCTTCTTCCTATTCATGTGCTTTGAGATTTCTGAAACTATGAACTACTACTTATATTGCCAGAAGCTTGGTCCTTGTCCCTGATGCCAATTCAATAACAAGGACATGGTTTTGGGGAAAAAGGATAAACACTAGCAAAGGAGAAGCACAGGGGACTCCTGTCCCAAAGGCTGTGATTCTGCACATCAGGAGGAACAGGGGGCTTTTAAAGGAGCTCTTCAAAGGCTACATTCCAGGTGTGCCCTGACAGGGGGTCCCAGGGCCCTTGCCTCAATGTTGGTTAAGATTCACTTGTTAATTTGGGAGATAGTCTTTTCCCAGATCCTCAGCAGTCATTTCCTTCTGTGGAGCAGAGATAGCTCAGGGTGATCTTGTTCCCTGCCCCCAGGTTAGCGGGGGGGGGGGGAGACGAGAAAAAGGAAAACTTGTCCCTTTTAAAAATAAGCCTCAGAACTATATTCAAAAGGGTAAGTGGACCACTGTTAGACTTATGTAAACTTGAACTGTTATAGCAACAGAAAACAGATTAAAATGTTGTGTTCCCCAGGGAGATTCTCCAGCGCCATCTAGAGTCAGCCTCACCCCAATCCCAAATCCCCTCCCTATAGCCCACCCCAATCCCAAATCCCCTCCTATAACCCACCCCAATCCCTTCCCCTCCCTATAACTCCACCCTAATCCCTTCCCATGCCCTATAAAATTGGCAACAAAAGAACTAACGTGGGATTTCCCAGCACACCGCTCTTAGGTGTGTGGGGGATCGTCACTGGCCAGCTAAAATAAAGGCTTCTTTTGGCTTTACGTGATCGGCTTGGATGATTTTATTTTCTTTGGGTACAACAGAACCATCTAATTTCTTTGACTCTCTAAGCAGCAAATACAATATATAGTCTGCATTTTTTTCAGTTTATTATTTGTTATAACAAAAACATGTTTTTGCCCACTTAATTATCTCTTTGTTCCCATTTCAGGGGAAACAACTAAGATTGTGAAAGCATTACTGTATTTTGGGAACTTTACAGACCAATGCTCAGGTTTAACCTTAATAACCCAAAAGGTTTCAGGGCAAAGTTGATTCAGGAGGCCCTTGAAAGTTGCATCTGGTCACATCTTTCATTTCTCTTCCACGCAGACGCATGCACCAAGGCAAGCACGGATGCCTGCAATGCTAACAAAAGAGTGATTGCATCCCCCACTCCTACTGCTTCAACAATTGGGGAAACCAAAAACAATGAAATGAGGACTAAAGCAACTGTGTTGAAACTGAGGTCATGACGTTGGGATCTTGAGGGTTGGAGATTCCAAAGAAATGTTTGTATAAAATTCTGCCTGTCTTGAAATGTCCCCTTTCTGGAGCGCTGGATGCTGAAGCTAAGAGGTTATGACACCACCATTTATCAGTGATGAGTTCTGCTTCCTCAGGTGTTGAAGTATAAAGCCAGAGAAGTCGCCAAGGCAAGCATATTAAGCAGGTTTTATTTAAAGGTAGTAACACAGACTTCTCCCGGGAGGGAGAAGGGGGCCATGGCTGATGTTCTAGAATCCCTGAGAAGTGAGTGCACCCTACATCTTTTATAGGTTAGGGTCTTCTTTGTTCTGTTCTTCTCCCACCCACTCCCCCCTTATCTCTCCTTCCTGCCTATGGTGACTAGACTTAGTGACACAAAAAGGTGAGATGCAAAAGATGAGAAGTGGATGGGCAGAGGGAGGGCCAAAGTGATAGCAGGTAAGGGCCCAGGGGTCATTAATTAGCAACTCCCTGCCTGCAGCTTTTGGGGAGGGGCAGTTAAGTAGGTAACCTTGGTGATCAAAAGGGCTCTGGAGACACTGACAATCCAATCTCCCAGGGGTGTCTCCAACTTCCCAGACTCTGATGGCCTCCATTCCTCGATTTGACCAGATTTCCTATTCTACACTGACTGCCTGTCCCCAGTTCTGGCTTCAGTTACACATGACACCTCCTTCCAAGATACATCCTTTACAGGAATCTACAATATGTATTTCATTGTGCTCTTATTATTTTAACCTAAGCTTAAGATTTTACATTTTTCACATTAGTCAGATTGTATTAGATTTTTTTTTCTTTTCCAAAGCATAAAGAACTATTTGAACCTGGCTTGTGCTTTTATATTTTTTGGGTAATATTCCAAACTAATAAAATCTTGTCAGATCCTCCAGCTCTGAAGTAAAAAAAAAAAGGGGGGGCGGGGCACAACTTCCTAGCTGTGTGGCCTGGGAATGTTACTTAGCTTCTCTCTGCCTCTGCTTCCAATCACATGTGTTTATTTTAAGGATTAAATTAGAGAAAAGAAAAGCCCGGAGACTGACACCTGACAAAGGCAAGCTGTCAATAAGTGTTTATGGCTCTCCCCCACACCTCTCTGACACCCTGGAGCAGAAAGGCTTATCTCATAGTTTTGTTTACAGATCCTCTCAGCAAGGTGACTCAAATTTCAGCCACTCTTGCTTTGGATTTTAGCTCTGGAGTCAGTCCAGCTATGAAGAGGGCTAGTCTTATGACTTGTTCTTCTTTTTCTTTCAGCATAGATAGGGAACCATTAAAACGGAGAAAATGAAACCCAACTTGTTAAAACTCCCTGAGAGACAGAAACTTAAGTAAACGATTTTGGAAAGAATTGCCTTCTTAGCTGTGACCCTCTGGCTGGACTCACTGGGGCTTTTGGCCCTGTGCCTCCTTCATATCTGCAATGGAGGAAAGGGAAACTGAGAAGAGAGGCAGGATCTTAAGAGGGGTTCTCCAAATTTCTTGGGACTCACTTCTAATGTATTCTCCATACTTTCAAGCCACCTTTGCAACACAAAGAAGTGAGGGTGGAACAGGATAAAATGAAAGCAAAGAGAGGAACCAGGGGAGCATGCTTCAATCCAGACGTGGGGAGGGGGAACGGCATTTATGCCCAGAACAACTGCAGAGTAGAAGACACCAGGAAAATTCAATCTGCAAATTGTGCTTTTTTTTTTTTTTTCTTGGACTATAAATGAACAGATGAAAGAAGGTCCTTGCTGCCTCCAACCCTGGAACCCAATTATGAGCAACAGAGATTTGTTTCAATTATCTCATTTAGAGATAATTGTCAATAATCAGTCAGTGATTTTTCTCGGTTTTCTCTGTATTTTTCTAAATAGCTGAGAGAGGTCCAGGGAAGTTGAACTCAGATTACATATATTGCCGGTCTGTTTATTCATCTGTGTTTATGGATCCTTCCTTATGCATTCATAAATCTTCGAATTATTCACTCATTAATTCACTCAGTCAATGTTTATTGAATTCCAACCATGTGTTAGACACTGTTCTGTGTTTCTCATGTTTTAAGAATAATTCAAGTGAAAATAAAGATAAAGAACATTTATTGATCCAGTGAGAAGAAAATAAAGAAATTGAGGCTAAAACTTTCTGGAAGGCAAACATGTGGTAAAGAGAGGAATGCAGTCATACCTGCTAAAAGTCAAACCACAGAATATTCAAAACTTAGTAAACAACTGGAGTTAGTATCTGCAGGTCTTCAACATCTCCCTGCAGAGAGAACTCTAATAGACTAACCTATTAGAACGATTTTGCAATTTAGGATTTCTGCCCAGTCAATGAATTACCTCTGAAAACAATTTTTTTGTGTGTGTGTGAACATCTATAAAACTTCTCTCCTGCACTTGCCCTTTGGGGTACCATCCAGGGCCATGTGACTCACTGTACCTGAACTGCGATTCTTTGTTTCCCATATAAGTGGTATTTCCTTTGACCTCTGTGACAGTCTTTTAGTTAATCCCAGACTGTGTGTCAGGAATGGTTTTAGGTGTTCTACATTGTTACCTATTATCTATTATTGTCTCTATTAATCTCTGAAACAGTTTTATGATATATTTAGTGATTCTCTCATTTTTAGGTATCAGGAAACAGACTAGAAAGGGATTAAGTAATTTGAGCAAGATTGTATACTTCTAAATGGAGGATCTTTTTTTCTACAATGCTGATAGACTAACTCCAAAACCAGCACTAGAGTGAACTGGGTGAGGGGCTAAGGTATAAAATGTAAGGAGACTCATTCTCAGGATGGTGCAAATGCTATTAGGCAACCCCAGGCTGAATACCTCCTTAAGTGTACCTTAAGTGTCCTGCTTATCTTACTGTGCTATGTAATCCCACCCCTGCTCACCACCTACATTTTTTCCCAAATTTTTAACTTGGGGCCTTACAATACATAATGGTGGTATTTATATACATACAATATAAAAATATAATTAGGCCAATATCATTTCTCAGCATTTCCCCTATCCCTCCCCCACAACCCCCTGGCTCCTTTCCTCTACTCTACTGATCTTCCCTTCAGTTTCCATGAGATCCCCTTCTCCCACTATTCTTTTCCTTTTCCTCTATAGCTTCCACATATGAGAGAAAACATAAGACCCATGACCTTCTGAGTTTGGCTTATTTCACTTAACATAATCCTCTCAAGTTCCATCATTTTTCCATAAATGACATAATTTCATTTTTATTTTTCTTTCTTCCTTTTTTGTTTTGGTATCAGCTCATATTCTTTTTTAATTTTTAGATTTTTAAAAAATTTGTTCTATTTAGTGATGTACAACAGTAGAATTTTTACATATCATGCAAACATAGAATATAATTTCCCATTCTTCTGGTTGTACATGATGTGGAGTTACACTGGACATGAAGTAATATATGAACATAGGAAAGTTATATCCGATTCATTCTTCTCTTTTCCATAACCATTCCCCTCCCTTCCCCACATTGTCCCTTGTCTAATCCTGTGAACCTCCAGTCCTGCCTCCTCCCACGATTCAGTGTCTGCATATCAAAGGGAACATTCAGCCTTTGGTGTTTTGGGATTGGCTTATTTCACTTAGCATGATATTCTCCAACTCCATCTATTTACCAGCAAATGCCGTAATTTCATTTTTTTCTTTATGGCCAAGTAATATTCCACTGTGCATATGCACCACTTTTTTTCTATCCATTCATCTGTGGAAGGGCACCTAGGTTGGTTCCATAGTATAGCTATTGTGAATTGAGCTGCTATGAACATTGATGTGGACATGTCACTAGAGTATGCTGATTTTAAGTCCCTTGTGTATATGCTGACGAGTAGGATAACTGGGTCAAATGGTGGTTCCATTCCAAGTTTTCTAAGGAATCTCCATACTGCTTTCCAGAGTGGTTGCACCACTTGCATTCCCACCAGCAATGTATGAATGTACCTTTTCCCCCACATCCTCGCCAACATTATTGCTTGTATTCTTGATCATTGCCATTCTGACTGGAGTGAGATGAAATCTTAGTGTAGTTTTCATTTGCATTTCTCTAATTGCTAGAGATGGTGAACATTTTTTCATATATTTGTTGATTGATTGTATTTTTTCTTCTGTGAAGTGTCTGTTCAGTTCCTTTGTCCATTTATTGATTGGGTTATTTGTTTTTTTTTGGTGTTTTTAGAGTTCTTTATATATCCTGGAGATTAACGGTCTATGTGAGGGGCAGGTGACGAAGATTTCCTCCCATTCCATAGGCTATTCATTCATCGTTCAATAGAGTATTATTTTATCTCCAGGTGTTAGCATAGCTTCTATTTTTTATTTTGTCATTGATTTCTAATTTCAGTCCTTTATGATCTGATAGAATGCAGGGTATTATCTCTTTTTTTTTTTTTTTTTTTTTTTTTTGTATTTGTTAAGAGTTACTTTGTGACCTAAGATGTGGTCTGTTTAGAGAGGGATCCATGTGCTGCTGAGAAAAAAGTGTATTCAGTCATCAATGGATGAAATATTCCACATATGTCTGTGAAGTCTAAATTATTGATTGTATTATTTAGTTCTACAGTTTCTTTATTTAGTTTTTGTTTAGAGGATCTGTCCAGCAGTGAGAGAAGTGTGTTAAAGTCATCCAGAATTATTATGTTGCTTCTTAAAATTGAGAAGAGTTTGTTTGATGTACAGAGATGCCCCATTGTTTGGGGCATAAATATTCATGATTGTTATGTCTTATTGACCTCTAATTCCTTTAAGCAGTATGAAATGACCTTCTTTGTCTCTTCTGATTAACTTTGACTTGAAGTCCACTTTATCTGATATGAGGATAGAAACCCCTGCTTGTTTATATGATCCACGTGAATAATATACTTTTTCCCATCATTTTACCTTCAGTCTGTGGATGTCTTTGCTTATGAGGTGAGTCTCTTGGAAATAGCATATTTTTGGGTCTTGTTTTTTAATCCAATCTGCCAGTTTATGTCCTTGGATTGGTGAGTTTAGTCCATTTACATTCAATGTAATTATTGAGATATGATTTTTATTCCCTGTCATTTTTTTTATTTTTTTTTCCCTGTCATTTTGATTTATTTCTGGCTTTTAATTTGAATTTGCTTGGTGGTATGGTACCTTGAAGACCATCAACTCAGAGATTCTCCAAATCTCATTTTTCATGAGCTTTTTTTTTTTAATTTTTAAAATTTGTTCTTTTTTAGATATACATGACAGTAGAGTGTATTTTGCCATATTATACATACATAGAGTATAACTTCCCATTTTTGAGGTTGTACATGATGCGGAGGTACACTGGTTGTATATTTACATATGAACATAGGAAAGCTATGTTTGATTCATTCTACTGTCTTTCCTAGTCCCATCCCACTTCCCTTCCTTTCATTTCCCTTTGTCTAATACAATGAACTGTTCTTCCCTCCAACCCTTACTGTGTGTTAGCATCTGAATATCAGAGAGAACAGTTGGCCTTTGCTTTTTTAGGATTGGTTTATTTCACTTAGCTTGAGAGTCTCCAGTTCCATCCATTTCACAACCTACATTGTTAAACTCTTTGCATCTTAACCCTCCTCAGCTTAGCATTCTCTGCAAAATTATATGATGGAATCCAAAGGTCATGCTTTGACCTGAGTTGGCATTACTATTACCCAAACTCTGTATTTGATGGTCAAAGATCATATAAAAATAGATGAAGTCACAATGTTATCTACGTACTTTGCAGATAGAGAGCTATGCACGATGTATCTGGTACACATGGACACAGTCAGTCATCTGATAGTCCTGGCTGAAACGGAATGGAAGAGGATCACTTGTAAAACTCCTGTACTTTAAAGAATTGAAACTTACAAGAATAATATACTTCCTTACTTGGCAGCAATGAAACTATATTATTAACTTTCTAATTCCTGGTTTTACTCAGTATCTCTAATAGTGTATTATTCAGGGTTTCGTAAGAAACAGAGCCACCAGGAGGAACATAAACATATCTCTTATAGAAATTAGTCTTATGCAATTGTGAGAGCTGCTAAGTAGTTTCTGTGAGGCTCTTGTCTTGCTGTCTGATGCCAGAGCTCAAAGTCCCCTACGCAGGCAGTAGAAAAGGGAAGACAGAGGTAAAATGTGGAGAACAAGGACAGGCTGGAACCCCAAGGATGAACTGCAGCCTCCTGGAGATGGATGAGAACCTGTGAGCTCTCCACTGCCTCCTACCCAACTGCAAAAGAAGTTGGAGCCCTTGGTGCTGGAACTAAACATATATCTAGGCCAGGATTTGGAGATGCTGAGGGAGGATCCAGGGGATGGTGGGGTAGTTTTAGGTCTAGCAATCAAGAGATAAGCAACGATGTGCTATGAGCCATGAAAACACCAGGCCTGCCCTTTCAAGTATAAAAAGCAAAATGACTTCTTCTTTTGTGCCCTTCAAATCACACAGAAAAGCATCTCCTGACTCACTCACCATGGCTGGAAACATACTAAGAAGAAAATTCAAGGAAACGCAGTTCAGCCTGGCCAAGCTGACACATTACAAAGCCTCCAGTTTTCATCGCTTCCTCTTTGCCTAAGTCAGGCACTGTTCTGTGAGTCTTTTGGCAGGGACCTTCCAAGATGGAATGCCTTTTCATTTGAAGAACATGTTAAGGAATACAAAACATTACTTATTTCTGGAATGATAGCAGAAGAAATGACACCGGCAGCATCCTCTAGTAATAGTAATAGCAATCTACAAATTAAGTCGTCCCGACTCTTTGTTTGTTCTAAAAAGAAAGGAAACTCCATGAATGTCCATCTCAACAGGGGACACTTCCCTTCTACCAGACACGGAAAGGCAGTTCCTGCTGGGAGTCCTGCTGCCCATCCTTATCCTTAGTTTCTTGTCATGTTTCAAGGATCAGGAGAAATAGCTTCAGTGTGCCAGATTTCAGTAGCAAGAAACAGGATTATTTATTGGGTCAGTGGGTCAAGATCCAGGATGTTAGGGGACAGACAAAAACTGTTTTTGTTTTTTTCAGAACTGGGGATTGAATCCAGGGCTTGCCTATTGCTAGGCAAGTGTTCTACCACTGAGCTACATCTCAAGCCTATTATTATTATTATTATTATTATTATTATTATTACTATTACTATTATCATTTTATTTTGAGATAGTTCTTGCTAAATTGCTCAGGTTGGCCTCAGATTCCCAGGTAGCTGGGATTACAGGTGACAGTGCACCTGGCTTCAAAAACAGTTTTCAAAAAAACTCTCTTTTTATTTTAATCAAGATACTATATAGACATTAAGTACCCTGGCTTGTCAGGCGTTCAAAGCAGAGGTCTCTCTAACTCATGGGCTGCTTTTCAGGATTGAGTGCTGAGATCTGAGCCTTCCCTGCCTTAGGAAGACCCAATGCAGAAGCCTTCCTGGACTCTGTTACCATAGATGAACTTGGTCACTGGTCTTCTCCATTGAGGTCATCCATCTTCTTATCCAACTATCCCCAAATGATTGACAATGATGGCATCCATACATATTTTCAATTCTCATGTGGGCATTAAAAGATAAGTTCCCTCGGTTCTTTGATAGACAATACAAAGCAAAAAATATGTGAAACATGGCAGAATATAAGACTATAACAATTCTTGGCTCTAATCTAGACCCTTGTTATTATTTAAGTAAATTATATCTCACGGGAAACTTTGAAACATTCCAACTAACCAAAAAATCCTTCCGTGGGCATTTTTGTCCAAGGGTCACTGGCACACAATCTTCTATAGTTCCCATACTCTTGTGTGTCCCAAGATTTCTAGGAACATGAATCATGGCTATAATGATGTTTGAAAGCAGGGTTGCAAGTTATTTATGTTAAGGATCAAGTAGTAAATATTTCCTTTGGCTTTGTGAGCAAGATGGTCAGTGCTTCTACTGCCCAACTCTGTACTGTACTGTGAAAGCCCTCATAGACAATACATGTCCCACAGATCTTTACTTACAAAAACACATGGCCAGCTACATTCAGCCTGTGGGCTGTAGTTTGTTCACCCTTGTTCTAAGGCCCTGTACATTTTCCACACTTACAGACCTTAAAGAAAGGAGGCCCTGGCTGTTCACTCTGCCTTGTTCAGTCTCCTCTATGCTCCTCATTTTACACTATGTTTGGTAGCACACCTCATGGTGTCAAAATGTTATCAATCATCTGCTCTTAGAGTCTATTGATATTTCAAAGAAGTGTCAGTGGGCTTCAGGCTCATGGCCTCCTGAGCTCCTGCTTCCCTGATACCTCATTTATGCTGCTTGTATTCACTTACACAAAATTAGCACCTCTTCACAGCACCTCAAAATGCTCACACACACACAAAGCTACACGTGCGTCCAGCTCTTCCCACTGCAGTCCCTTTTTCTAAAAGACACCCAATTCCACCTCTCATCTCTTTCCTATAGTAAGGGACAAAATGTTTTACCTTAAGTCCAGAGAATGCATCAGTTTCTTTTCTTTACTTTCTTTCTTTTCTTCTTTTTTTGATACTGGTAATTGAACCCAGACCTCATGCATGCTAAGCATAGTACTCTACCACTGAACCACATCCCCAGCCCATCAGTTTATTTTCTTAAAAACAACAAAAAACAAAAATAAAAAACAATCCCACACTCCAAAAGAGGAATCCTGATGTCAACCATTTCTTTAAAAAACAACCCTTTACACTAAGATGCCAACAGGAATTCCAGAGTTCAGGGGCTGTGGGCAGTTACTTATTTATTTATTTATTTATTTATTTATTTATTTTCTTGACTTTTGAGGCAGGAGATAAATTATCTACAGGCCGATAGAAGTGGTGACCTTGGAGAATGGGGTCTGACCACTCCAGATTAAAAACCCTGGGCTAATGCTTATTTTTTGGTTTGTTCTTGGCTGCCTGCCTGGAAGGCCTGACTCAGGTTTGCATGCACATATCTTCTGTTGTTGCTGCAGACTTCTTTGACTACACTCACCGTAGTCAACCCTATTGTTTTGAACCTAAGCAATTATTTTGTTTTCAGGAACAAGTGTACCATGAACTCAGGTTGACAAAGACATTAAGCAACCCCATTATGGGAATACAAAACTGAAACTGTACACTTTCAATGGAGTCAGAAAACAAGAACCACCAAGAGAGACTTTCCAATGAAAGATTATCATCAAAAACAGTATAAAAATCCCTAGACAGACAGCCACCAAATGCAACCCTCTTTGGGACCCTTCTCATGCAGTGGGAGCTTTCCTTGCTTGCAACTAATAAATCTGCTACCCAATTCTCACCCGTCCTCTGGTGTAGAAGAGAACATTTCAGCACTCACGTGACCTTGTGTTACGCTATGGCCCTATTCATTCTCCACGCTCATAGACCATTTTAAAGAAACAAGGCCTTGGCTATTCACTCTACCTTCTTCTGTCTCCTCTCTGCTCCCCATTTTACACTATCTTTTCATAGCACACAACTTTCCATGGTGTCAAAATGATATTAATCATCTGCTCTAAGACTTGTCTGTTGATATCTCAAAGAAGTGTAAGTGGGCTTCAGGGTCGTGACCTCCTGATCTCCTGCTTCCCTGAGACCCCATTCATGCCGCTGGTGTTCACTTACACAACGTTAACATCTCTTCACTGCACCCCCAAATGCTCACACACACAAGGCCACGAATGCATCCAGCATTTCCCACTGCAGAGTCCCTTTTTCCAAAAGCCACACAGTCCCACCTCTCATCTCTCTCTATCCTACAGAAAGGGACAAAATGTTTTACCCTGAATCCAAGGCATGCCTCAATTTATGCATTTATTTTTTGAATTTTGAAAAATCATGGCCACCAAAAGAGGAATCCTGATCTTACTTTTAAAAAAATTTAACTCATTACCTAATAGGAATTCCAGAGTTCAGGGGTTGTGGACAGTTGTTTCTTTGTTTTTTTTCTTTGTATTTTCTATACCTTACCAATTTTCTGTGTGTTCCTTTTTTTTTTTTTTTTTTTTTTAATATATTCTTAGTTGTAGATGGACTCGATGCCTTTATTTACTTCTCTGGTGCTAAGAATCGAACCCAGGGCCTCACCCATGCAAGGCAAGTGCTCCACCACTGCGCCACAACCCCAGCCCTATGTGTTCCTTTTTAAATAACCACACCCGCGTTTGTGGGACTCCTCTCTCTCTGCGCAAGGAGCGCGGGGTCCCGGGCAGGGAGGCGCTGCCCCAACCCGCTCCAGCTCAGCGCGCCCCCTAGTGGGCGGCCCGTGGGCGCCTCCCGCCCTTACGGGTCAGCGGAAGCAGCGCGGGTCAAGTCACCTCCAACCCGCCTGCTAAGGACAATGATCTATTTTTTTTTTTTTTTTTTTCTGGTTGTACACAAAGACAATGATTTTTTCTCAGCCTCCTCCCGCCGTGCCCTTCCCGAGGGCAGGTTGCGACGTCTGAGGACTTGCCTCTGTGGCTTCGGCCTGCCCTTCGCTGCCAGGAAGGGGGCCCGTGGCCGCGAGGGAGCAGAGCAGAGCCGGACGGAGCTGCGTCCAGAGAGGCCGCTGCCAACCCTGAGGGCGCGTGGCACCACGATAAGGAGCAGCCGGCTGTGTGGCTGCCGCTCATCATCACAGCTGAACCGTTGGTGGAGCAGGCTGCTTGCCTGGTGGGGGCGACAGATTTAAAAAGCCTGTTTACGTTTGTTTCCTAGATTTTAGTTTAAATTGTGGCATAAGTCCTTTGGGGATTCCCTCCACAGACACCCACTGTCCCCTAGAGTGAGCGGCCGCATCCCCAGCCTCGGCTGCCAAAGGGTTTAGGGTAGGGGGCTGATTCAATCGCTCAGGCCGGGAGCTTGCGCCCACTCCAGCTGCGAGGCCGAGGCCGGGAGAAATACTGCTCCTGGGGAGCCCTGCTTTGGGAAGACACCACGCACCCCATCGCCACCATCCAGGGGCTTCCCTATGGAAAAAGATCCTTAATTTAATGTAACAACAACAACAAAATAGTCTTAGAGTGTACTACTACACGCCAGGCACTACACACATTTTTAGTTTAACTCGCACAACATCCTGCAAAGTTTGCATTATTAGCCTCATTTTACAGATGGGAAAATTGAGACTCTGGAAAGTTGCCCACAATTTTAGAGCTAGAAACTAACAGACTTAACGTTTACAAAGCATACCCCTTGACTATTACATCCTTGTTGCCAACTTCATTCATTCAGTTACATCATTTTAGAAACATTCACTGAATGCCTTCTGCAAGGAGGTAACAACCATTCTAGGTTCTGAACATAGTCAAGAACAAAGACATAAAAATCTCTGCTTGCATGAAATACTATTCTAATGGGAGAGACAGACAGTAGGCAAATAAGTAAAGAATACGGTATTTTATTTATTTATTCATTTATTGTGGTACTGGAGATGGAACCTAGGGCTTCATGCATGCCAGGCAAGTGCTCTAGATCAAATGTTCTTGTTTTTCACTTAAGACAGTTCCCTGAGGGCATTGTTGAAGTAGAGGAGAAAGAGGAGGAGGAAGAGGATTAGGAGGAAGTGAAAGTAAAGTAAAGGCCAAATTGGCTCTGCAACTGTGGTGTCTATTTTGCATGAGAAAAACCGTTCCAGGGAGAAAAGGGCGAGGGAATTTGTGAAACCCCTGGAAGCTCTTATTGCCTCTCCTATTTCTTGTGCCTGGGATGTCAACAGCAATATGTTGGCATGCTTTAAAGTGACTTATTATCTAACTGCAGATGTTCTCGGCATTTAGTGGCTTGGCAGTTAATATTGTCCCTTGACAAAAAGTGATTGTCAAATAAGAGGAGATCCTAGACCACAGGTTACTAGGATTTCCGATCAAATGTGAGCAAAGGGTTTATAATGGTCTTAATGCAATTTACTAGAATATGGGAAAACTGTTTCATATATTGGTGAATCTCTGAATTAGAGTCCTAGAAAGAGTGCTCCTCAAACATTCTTCCTGAGTCACCTGGGGATATTGTTGCTGTGCAGATTTGTATTCCACAGGTTTGAAGTGAGGCTGGAGTTTCTTACACTCCCAGGGAATGTAATTGTGCTGGTTCATGGAGCACTCAGTATAGTAAGCACGTGAACTTTTGGATAGTGATCACACTTGATGAATGGAGGTATAAAAAAAAGTCCAGGTGCTGTCTTAGAAAATCTGTGACTTACACAAAAAAGATTCAGATTCCATGACCTTTTTCTCAATGTTAGACTATGAACAGGTAGAGACAAGAAGAGAGAGAGAGAAAGGAGAATGGAAGAGACAAAGTAAAGAGCCTCTTAACAGTCTAAGGATGACCTGAGGTCACTGTAGAAAGGAACACCAGAGATCAAGTGCCATTGACTTAATACCTGATTGTCTGGAAGGTGACTTGCAGCTGTCAGATGGTGTGTTATGATTATTCTTTTGGAATTTGATCCAATGGTGTGTGGGCTAAACGAGAGATAGCAACTATGTGCTTGCCCGCAGAGAATAATAAAAATACCTATGTTCTCAGTACAAAATAGGTAAAACCAATAGATGAACTTCCATTCCTTTATCCCATCTTCCCCCGAGTTCTAGCTTGGACAAGCAAGGATTTGGGTAGTGGGAAGGGAAAAGCCCAGAAAGAGGAAAAGAACAGATTACACACCCTTCCTGTGAATGGACTCAATCTCATGTGGCAAAATGCTGGCAAGGAGACCAACGTATATGTCACCATATGTCTTCAGTAAGAACCTTAAAGGAAGACATGTTTTATGCTAAAACAAAGCATTACTCATATGAGCCTACTGAGCAAGTTCCTAGGTGGTGCCACTGTAGAAGGCCAGTGGACCACACTTTGAGGAGAAAGAATCCTTGGCATATTTCCTTTTGGCAGGTTTTGGATAGGGCCTCTGTGCTCTTGGAGCAGAGCACAAGTACCGGGGCTGGAAGTCATTGGCTGTTATATTCAACTTTGACCATGTACCAGGACAGAGCCAACTGAGCACCAAGATGCCATAATGCAAAGGACTATTGGCCAGCTTAATTACTGAGCAATGCTTATAACATCTAGGATTTTGCTGCATTTAGAAATTCTGATGTTCTTTGAGAAACACCCTGGATTTCATATGCCCTCTGATTCAGAGCACAAACTCTGGAGTCAGGTTACCCAGAGAAAATCCTAGTTCCTTCCTGGACTGACTGTGTGACTTTGTGCATGTTACTTAACGTCTCTGTACCTCCCTTAGTTCCTCTTTGGAATAGGCATAATATTAGCATCTATGTCATGAAATTATTCTGAGGATTAGAACCACAGGTATTTGGACTCAAGATGTTATAAAGCACTATCCCAACTTAAATACAAGTATGATTGTGTCTTAGTCCATTTTGCTACTCTAACAGAATAACTGAGATTGCTGATTTATAAGCAACAGATTTATTTGGCTCATAGTTCTGGAGACTGGAAACTCCAAGAGCATGGCATTGGCACCTGGGAAAAATCTTCCTGCTGCATGATTGTATGGCAGAGGGACAAGCATGTGCATGAGGCAGAAGGATGAGGCTGAACCTCATCCATTTATAAGGAACCCATTCCTGCAACAAGGAACCCACTCTGGTGTTTTGGACATGAACAGATTCACAAGCAGGGCCCTGTGACTTAATCATCTCTTTAAGGTTTCACCTCTTTATGACATTGTTGTGGTGATTAAATTTCAACATGAGTTTTGGCTGTTGTACACCATCCCAGCTTCCAGACCCTGCCAGTCTAGGCTCCCATAGAGGTAGGAAGACATGCCCGTCATGTGGCAGGAAAGAGTGGGAGGCATTTCAAACAGCACTGGAGTTCTTGTTGAAGTGACTTTTCCTCGGCCCCATGTTGCCAAATGGATGAAGTGAGGGCCCAGTGGCTGTTTAGGTTTTTCAAGAGCAGTCAGAATTACATATCTGTATTTGTACGCTTCTGACTTTTAGCTGTTAGACACTAATTCACATTTCTCGAACACTCTGATGACCCTGATATGTTGGTACATGAAGCACAGCTGAAGGCCTCTGGGCATGACCTCTGGGTTGGGCATCATGTCCAGTTACATCTGCGTGGGAGTGCATTGAAGGCTTGGCCTCACTCATCAGCTTAGGGCTAGGTCTTTAGTGGGCGTCTGTCCACAAATGTTCCAGTAAGAATCAAGGCAATTATGTGCTCTGAATTATTGGGTTTTTGTTCCCAATAATTTCTAGAACTCTTCCAGTGCTGGGAGGTACCACTGCCAGTCACCATCACTTTTTTTTGACAGCACTAGCTGGAAAGCCTGGACTAGAAGTAGCCCTTGCTTCTTCCATCACAGGTCAAAGCCTGGAGCATCCTGGCTGCCAGAGCTCCATCCATTCACCCCGTGACTGCTCCTTCCTTTCTCTCTGTGGCTTGTTTACCTGGGTAGTTTCAATTGCATGTCCACAACCCTTTGATTACTACAGTTTACCATGGAGAGAGAGAGAGAGAGAGAGAGAGAGAAAGAAGAAGAAGAAGAAGAAGAAGGAGGAGGAGGAGGAGGAGGAGGAGGAGGAGGAGGAGGAGGAGGAGAGGAAGAGGAAGGGGAGGGGGAGGGGCAGAGGAGGGGGAGGTGGGGGAGGAGGGGGGAGAAAAGAGAGAACAGAAAACAAAGAAATCTTTAAATTGCCTCCTAACAGGGGAGTCACTAAAATTATTGAGATAGGGTACCTTTCCTGATGATTAACAATGTTGAGCATATTTCCACGTTTGTCGTTCATATGTATTATCTTCAGTGTCTTCTTTGGTAAAGTGTCTGTTCAGTTGTTTTTTGTTTTTTGTTTTTTCACTCCATCCCCAACCCTTTTTAAACTTTTATTTTATTTTGAGACAGGGACACAGTAAGTTGCCCAGGCTGGCCTCAAGCTTGTGATCCTCCCGCTTCAGCTTCCTGAGTAGCTAGAATTATAGGTGTGCACCAGTAATGTGTGCCCGTTTTTTATTGGACTTCAAGTCCTATTAAATTGTAATGAGTACATATTATCATTTTATAAGGTTTTAAAACACAGCATATAGACATATAATCCACATACCATACAGGTCACCCATTAAAAGTGAGTAATTCAGTGCATTTGCTGTTGTACAACCATTGGCACAATTAATTTTAGAACATTTCATCACCCTAAAGAAAAAAAGACCCCCATCCACTGTCAACCCACTTTCTCTCTTCCTTTCCTTTCCTTTCCTTTCCTTTCCTTTCCTTTCCTTTCCTTTCCTTTCCTTTCCTT